>CM076581.1:696673780-696797077 GCA_034641835.2 Pinus albicaulis
TAACGAGTTGCTGAGTAATAGAGCTAAAATGGTCAAATGGCTTACCGTGCAGGTAAATAAAACAAATGCACAGCCAAATCACCAGAGAAACATGAGACAAAGCTCACACAAATCAATGAATTCAATTGCTCGATTACATCACACTTATATAAGAAATTTCACTCACCTAATCTTCCTGAAGAAGAGGAAACAAACCTAAATATGTGCAACCAATTTCTAAATAAACACTCTCGTTCAACCACTCAAAACTAAATCTATTTCTGCATTATTCTCACATCCTCCCTTAATGGAGAAATGGATTTTCTACAATACCTAATTGACTTCTAAAAACTTCAAATTTGATTTTACCAAGGGGCTTAGTAAATATATCAACCATATTATCCTTGGTATTACAAAATATTAATTCAATTTCATTCGACTCAATTTTCTCACGTACAAAGTGGTACTGTAACTCAACGTGTTTTGTTCTAGCATGGTAAATTGGATTATGTGCTAATTTGATAGCAATTTTATTATCACAATTGATACATGTTGAACCACTTTGCGCCTCTTCAAGATCTGCAAGAATTCTCCGCAACCAAATAGCTTCACAGGTGGCATTGGTCAAAGCTTTGTACTCTGATTCTGTTGATGATAAAGAAACAGTTGGATGTTTCTTACTACTCCAAGATACGACCCCTGATCCAATATGAAATGCATAGCCAGAGGTAGATCGTCTGTCATCTGGATTTCCTGCCCAATCTGAATCAGAAAAACCTGTCAGTGCAACATCAGATTCATCAATATACATAATACCTAAATTCAATGTTCCCTTTAAGTATCGAAGAACTTTCTTTGCAGCATTCCAGTGATTTCCTGAAGGCTTAGCCATGAATTGACTAAGGATACTGACTGAGTATGCAATTTTTGGTCTGGTAGTGGTGAGATAGTTCAAACTTCCCACCAACTGACGATATAATGTACCGTCTGCCTCTTTAGTTTCATCTTCTTTGTACAACTTTGCATTCTGTTCTAAGGGAGTTGACATAGCTTTGCAATCACTCATATTGAACTTTTTAAGAATTTCCTTTGTATATTTGCTTTGAGTGATCAATGTTTTACCAGGCTCTCTCCATACCTCAATTCCTAAACAGTAATGCAATTCACCCAAATCTTTCATTTCAAATTCCTGTGACAAATGAACTTTAATTTCTTCAATTAACTTGTGAGCACTTCCTGTGATAATGAGATCATCCACATACAAAGATATTAAAGCAACATTTCCCTTTTCATCTTTCTTAACATAAAAGTTAGGATCATTTTTGCTTTTCACAAATCCATTCTGAAGAAATAAGGTATCTATCTTTAAATACCATGATATCGACACCTGTTTCAAACCATATAATGCATTTCTTAACCTGCAGACTAGATGCTCCTGTCCCTGTTTGACAAACCCTTCAGGTTGAACCAAATAAACTTCTTCCCTAAAATCACCATTTAGAAAAGCAAATTTGACATCCAATTGATGTATATTCCAATTATGTTTTGTGGCTAAGGCAATCGGTAATCTAATTGTATTCAACTTAGCTATTGGTGCAAAAGTATCTTCATAATCAATTCCCTCCTATTGAGCATATCCTTTTGCAACTAATCTTGCCTTAAATTTATGAATGCTACCATCTACTTTAAATTTTGATTTGTACAACCATTTGCTTCCAATTGGAACTTTATTTTCAGGAAGTTCCACTAATTCCCATGTTTGATTTTTCATAAGAGAAGCATACTCATCATTCATAGAATTTATCCATTGTTCATGTTCTTTAGCTTGCTCATAATCAATTGGTTCTACAACATTCATTATATTAGACATTAAGGCATAATCTCTATACCTTGCAGGAAGCTGAGTTTTTCGGGTTGACCTTCTTGGTGCTTCAATGCCTGTTGGAGTTCCATCCATGATTCTTCAGCTTTGAGGTGAATCACCCTCTCGTGATGACTCACTGCTGCTGGATGTGCTCATACTACTCTCATCCTGATTTTGTACCTGTACCTGTACCTGTTCCTGCTCCTGCTTAATCAAAGTATCAAGTTTGACATGAGCATCTTTAGTTATATGCCATGCATCATTCTTTATATCACTTTTATCAGCCTGCTCATGAAACATCACATCTCGACTTGCAAATAGTTTATGGGAACTTGGATCAAACAATTTATAGGCTTTCTGATCCGCACAATACCCAATGAAAACACACTTGATTGACTTGGCATCAAGCTTTCTTCTATTAGCCTTAGGAATATGTGCAAAGGCAGTACATCCAAAGACTCTTAAATGACTCACATCAGGTTTATAACTATGAAGAACCTCAAAAGGAGTTTGAAAAATTAATTGCTTAGTGGGACATCGATTCTTCAAATAAACAGTAATATTAATGGCTTCTGCCCAGAAACCATTAGAGATGTTCTTACCTTGATGCATACTACGAGCAGACTCCACCAAGGTTCTATTCCATCACTCAGCAACACCGTTTTGCTGAGGGGTATGAGGTACAGTGAACTGTTGTTGAATCCCATTAGATTTACAATAGCTGTTAAATGCATTTGACTTATATTCACCCCCTTGATCAGATCTGAGTATTTTAATGTACTTACCTGTTTGTTTTTCAACCATAGTTCGAAAATCTTTAAAATACTCAAATATATCACTCTTCCTTCGAATGAAATAGACCCAGGTATACCTAGATCTATCATCAATAAAAATAACAAAGTATGAAGCACCACCAAGAGACCTAGTTTGCATAGGTCCACATACATCAGTGTGAATTAATTCAAGTATATCATATTGTCGTTTCTCGGTATGAACTGGAAACTCTTCTCTATGCTGCTTACCAAGTGCACAAGCTTCACATGGTAAATGTTCACACTTCATAACAGGAAGACCTTCAACCATTGATTTCTTTTGCAATAATGATAAATCATTGTAATTTAGGTGCCCATACCTGTGATGCCATAATTCTGATGTCGATGTGTCTTTGGATGTCAATGCAACATGGCGCTTCACTGTCACATCCAATCTATATAGTCGTCCAACCTTGGTACCTGTAGAGACAACCCTGTAGTGGTCCTGAACATCTTTCACAATACACCCCAATTTACCAAATTCCACTTTTAAATGATTATCAGTGATAGTGGAAACAGATATCAAATTATTTTTTAGAGCAGGTACATACATCACTTTATGAATCTGTCGCATTTGTCCATTAGGTAAGTACACATTTATTATGCCATAGCCTTGAACTTTAAGTGACCTGTCATCTCCTAGGTAAATGTGTGTGCCATCAGATTTCTCATAATATTTATCATACCATTCTTTATTACAAGTCATGTGCGCTGATGCACCAGAATCTATGAACCAAGAATTCTCATCATCAGTTTCAGCAGACAATGCAGCATCATAAAGAAACAACTTAAGATTTTTGAATCCATCAGTCACTGAGGTGTCTCTGTTTATGAAATTTCCATTATGCCTTCTATGTCTTTGATTTTATTCATTATTCTTTCTTCTATAGCAATCTTTAGCCAGATGTCCAGGTTTTCCACAATAATCACATTCAATGTTCCTCTTAACATAAGAATCAGGAGGTGACATACCTTTCTGCTTTGCTTGAAAACGGCCTCTGTTCCTGTCCCATGGTCTCCCTCGGAATGGTCTTTTACCTCTTGCAGTCAAAGCCAAATCAGAACCATTTGACTCCAGTTCAAAAATTTTCATTCGCTCTTCTTCTTGAAGAAGAATTCTAGCCAATTCTTCAAATGTAGGAGGTTTCGGTCTAGCTGAGAGTGCTGAAATAAAGACTTTATAGTCTGGGACTAACCCCTTCAACGCAACAGTTACCAAGTCGGTACTAGACACTTTTTCACCAATATCACCAAGCTTATCACTCAAGTCTTTAATTCGGGAAACAAAGTTGCTAATGCTTTCATTGGCTTCCATTTTGATAGATAGCAGCTTTGTTTTTAAAAATAAAATATGGTTTGCATTAGTAGTTTCATACAAACCTTTGAGAGTGTCCCATGTCGCCTTGGAAGTTTCACAGTCCTGAATGTGAGGAATAATATTATCCTTCACTGACATGCATAGCAGCACCTTTGCTTTCATTTCACACTTATCCCAATCTTGAGTGGCAGCAGGAGGTGTAGGCTTGGGCTCGTCACCTTTGACAATCGTCCAGAGATTGTATGCCTCCAGTACTGTGATCAGCTTAAATTTCCAATTTACATAATTTTCACCATCAAGTTTAGTGGATTCATTTAAGTATGAATCGACAAGAGGATTAGCCATGGTTGTGAGCAGTAATGACGAAATTCAAAGATATAAATATTCAAAAGATCTAAGTTGCAGTTTTTATTGCGCACTTTGTTTAGTTTGATTTTTTTTTAATAAAAAAAACTTCAAACAAAACTTTCTCCTTTTTTTTTTTAATGAAAAGAACAAATATAAATTTGTTCAACTCACAACACAGCAAAATCACTTCTAAACTTCACTTCAAACCATTTAAAAAAAAAAAACGCACCAAATTAAGACAAACGACGCTGTGTTTATATCCCTCAACTGCCAAGTAACCGGCAGGAGCCACGAACAGCAAGCATAGGGGTCGGTCTCTGTTTCGATTTTGTGGATGGCCACACCCAAAAAAAACTTAAATACCAAAAAAAACTCGACGCAATGTTATGCCGACTGTTTAATACTGTCACCGCGCACCAATTTAATAAGGCAGGAAATATTACATTCCAACTCGGTGTAAGCAATTTCAATCCGGCGTAAGAAATTTCTGAGTATTAGCAACTCGAACACACTCCACGCGCTGACAAACTTCACGCTGACTGGAAAGATGGACGCTCTACCTTCACGAACAACACCTCTACGTGCTGGAAGGGAGGCACGAACAACAACATAGGTGATTACAGTGCTACCTCTTCCGGTCGATAACGATGATTTCTAGACAGCGTAGACAGCTGCTACAGGATTCTCAACGCACAGACAGAAGCGTAGCATACAAAGGCTCTCGGCAGGTTTTGAAAGCGGAGCTCTCACTCCAATACCCAAACTCAATGCTATGATACAAAAATAAAACAAATGCACAGCCAAATCACCAGAGAAACGTGAGACAAATCTCACACAAATCAATGAATTCAATTGCTCGATTACATCACACTTATATAAGAAATTGCACTCACCTAATCTTCCTGAAGAAGAGGAAACAAACCTAAATATGTGCAACCAATTTCTAAATAAACACTCTCGTTCAACCACTCAAAACTAAATCTATTTCTGCATTATTCTCACACAGGTAAGGTCAGTTAATAATCCTAAGTACCAGAAATGGTAATCAAGTTTATGGTGAGGGAATCTTGGAATGTTCACAAGAAACCCTACACCAAATTTCTGCCAAACCCTGTATGCACACCTCCACAGGAAACAAAGTGCAATTAAGATCCTTTTTCCACCAAAATTTTGCTAGACGCTGAAGTCAAATATTGGTAGCTAAACCTTAATACTATATTTACCTAAAATAGAGAACCCCTGGGTTCACCGACTGAAGCAAACTTACCCTAGAATTTATAACGGTTTTTTCTCTAAGACGCACAACTTGAAGGAAAAGTACTTATAACAAACCCCTGCTAGAAAAATCAGTAGAAACTAACAATTTATACATGTATCCATCCAACATAGCGTAGTTCAAATGGAACTAAATATAAACGAAAGGGTAATTAGCAAGAATAAAATTTTAAAGAGGTAGCTTCTCCTTGGTAAAATGTCATCTTTTCACGAGGTGATAGAGATTTTAGTTGCCCATCACATGTAGAAGGAAGAACATTTTCTGTTGCAGAGGAAAAATGCATCTCGGGAACAACGAAGTTTCCAGTTGTGAAAATGGTGGTGACAAACCCTTAGGGCAAGGAAATCAGGATTAGGGTTTGATAGGTGAAACATCCGCCATTTATTCTCCTAGTACTCCGATCCACCATAGGTTGGAGGTGATGTGACCGATGTACAAGAGGGACACATGGGGGTTGATGAGGTGGACATAGTGGATAGGGTCACGACTTCATCCCCACATGGCTCTCTTAACGTCACCATAAAAATAGACATGAACGCTCATAAAATCGCAAAGGCATGGAAGTATTTGGGTGATAACACCCATAAACAATATAAAAAATAATCATCACAAGGATAATGTATTTAGAAATACGCAAACATGAAATCGAGTATACATATCTAGGAGTTTGTTCTATTAATTAGAACATTGCAGTAAATGTGATATATTCATATAGGAAATAAGAATCATAAAGAGGGACACCACCTATGTATAAATCACCACCAAACATTAATATCTGTAACCAGTTATTTAATTCACTAATAATTGTATACCATCACCAAGGTACATTGATAAAGTTAAACAATGACCACAACATCCATAATGACCTATCCTGCAAAGTATGTGAGAGATTGGGATTAGGAATACATGTATAAAAAAAAAAAAATAGTAGAGAAATTGGCGTACTTAACAACCCTTACACTATTCCAAACACATATATCTTTCAAATGGTACAATAAAGGCACCAACTAGATATCATATAAAAATGTTATATTTATTAGAATTTGACATGCCTTCACTGATCACAACAATTTGAAAGGATGTCATGTTATTTCCTTTTGCTTATGTAGAATGGTCTAGCCATGTATTCATTCTGAATAAGAATCTAGAATTTTCAAATTTTGACACATGTTGGTAGTTCAAGGGATCAAATTTCACTAGTTGGCTATTGGGTTGTGTTATATTTGAGCCATCAGGAGGAAAATTGATTCCAATATATCTTGTTGAATTTTGATTGATAGTAGAGTATATTATCTAAGTGGAGAGAGAAAAAAATATAACATGGGGTTTTATACTAGATACTAACTTGTAGGTTTTAACCCTCCACAGATAATTCCTGCAAATGAATTCTTAAAGAAAAAAAAATGCAAAGGTGAGATAAAAATATCCAAAGAGATTTTTTTGTTTGAACCCCTAAATTTATTTTTCATTATATTCCTGTCAATGTTACAATAAATTATAAACATGTTGAATTATTCATCAACCCCAATTCCATTAACACTATATTTCAAAAAAATAGTAGTTTCTTTAAGAATATCTTGGAAAATAAATGATGGAAAAAACAGTTGAAAATAATTAATATTATTTTATATTAATGGAGAAATGGTTACACAAGTTGTAACGTATCTCCTTAGTTTAGGATTAGTTCCTATAATTTAGGAGTTTGTTTGCAACTTCCTAATTCCTAGTGTTGTACTTAATGATGTAATTTCTCATTCATGAATTTAGAGTAAACTCAGAGTGTTCTCTCTGTTTGAGTGCAGTCTCCAGGTGCAGTACTCACCTGTGAACTGCAACTCCTCCTTTTCAATTCAGTCTGATTTTTATCTTGGATCGGAGCTCAGAGTAGGGAGAGCCTTATTTTATTTTTTTTAGGATGCATCATTGATTACAGAACTATAGTGGTAGTGGAGTATACAGAAGCTTTTGTAGAATCAGGTGGACTGCAGTAACACCTGAAGGATAGGTCTCAGATGACTGATCATCTCTAAGCAGAAGAAAAGGTTGGTGCGGTTTTAACGTGAACAGTCGCGCCATTGGTGCGGATTTGAGGGAGATAAGTGCGCCAGCGCACTAGAATACGCTATTGGCACAGAAGTACATGCCATAGTCGCTCCAATTTCGGCACTTACATGCATTTAATTTGGGCGCGGATTTTTCGTCTTGAAGAAGTGCGAGCCTCTTTCTCTTTGGGAAGGTCTGCAATTTTTTGCAAATCGGCCCTCCCCGGTGGTGGAACATTGAAGTTCCAGATTTGCTCGGTGGCAGCAGATCGGACTTGCCCGGTGGTGGCATAAGGAAGTTCCAGATTTGCTCGGTGGCGGTAGATAGGACTTGCCCGGTGGTGGCGCATTGAAGTTGCTGATTTTCTTGGTGGCACCAGATCGGACTTGCCCAGTGGTGGCGCATTGAAGTTCCTGATTTTCTCGGTGGCAGCAGATCGGACTTGCCCAGTGGTGGCGCATTGAAGTTCCTGATTCGCCCGGAGGAGGCAGATCGGACTTGCCTGGTGGTGGCGTATTGAAGTTTCAAATTTGCTCAGAGGTAGCAGATCGGACTTGCCCTGTGGTGGCTCATTGAAGGTACACTTTTTTTTCAAAAAAACAGAGGTCAAGATCTGGTATGTGGTGATTTTTTTTTTTTTAGTGTGTCTTGCAATTGTTCAGTCGGGTAGAATTATTAATCAGAGGATCAGAAAGTTTACCATTCCAATATGAATAACAGTATAGAATCGTATCTCCACGAGTCTGGCAAAATCGATGGATCTAATTTCACCAACTGGAAATTCAAGATACAGACATTATTTGAAAGCACAAATGCGTGGTTGATTGTTATAGGAAATGAGTTGAGACCAGGAGCAGCTACACAAGAACAAGACTGGGATAAAGGGGAGACCAAATCAAAGGTCATATTGAAGATGTCCGTCAAGGACAATATTATCCCACATATTAGAGACTGTAAATCGTCCACTGACATTTGGACGACGATCAAGAACCTATACCAGACGCAGAACACAAATCATGTCTTGTCACTCAAAGGCAAGATATTTGCAATGAAGATGGAGGAGAATGAGTCCGCTGCTGGATTCATTGCTAGAGTCAAAGATCTGAAGGACAGATTGGGAGATATCGGAGAGAAAGTTTCTGATTCAGATCTGGTCACGATCACATTGAACAGAATGACAGATGAATATCAGATGTTCATCACTGGACTGGCAGCGAGGGAGAAAGCCCCTACGTTTGAAATGCTGACAGGGATGTTGCTACAAGAAGAAGAGCGCCGACAAAATTTGAAAACACAGAGAAATGATCTTGCTCTGATGGCCAAAAAGCAACAGTATAAAGGGAAGCAGCCACAACAGCAACAACAACCACAGCAGCAGAAAGGAGCCAACACGTTTCAAAAGAGACCATTTAAAGGTATGTCTGCTAGTAATTTTCCCAGCAAGAAATGTTTTTACTGTGGAAAAACTGGTCATCAGATTAAAGAATTTTATAAGAGGCAGGCAGACGAAGCAAGAAATAAACAGAGAAAGCAGAAAGGATACTTTGCTGAGGAAGATGAGGGTCATGGCCACGAACTTCGATTATTTACAGTTGATTGTGCCCTTTCAGCTTCAAAGGGAGATGAGGACGACATATGGTATGTCAACTCTGGTACATCCTCACATATGAAAGGTAAGATGGAATGGTTTGAATTTCTTGAAGAAACTTCATGTGGGTCGAAAATATATTTAGGAGATGATAGTGGATATGAGATCAAAGGATATGGTCATATTCCAGTAAAGTTACCTAGCAGTGACATTAGACACCTTAAAAATGTACTGTATGTGCCCGGAATTAAGAAAAAATTGATCTCTGTATCTATGATCACTGATCAAGACATGCAAGTTCAATTCTTTAAGACTAATTGTGTCATAAAGGATAGCCAAATAGAAATAGTTGCCACAGGAGTACGTGTGGGGAGCCTGTACAGACTAGATGTGAAAAGTATTCCACAGCAAGCCATGGTCGCAGCTGGATCGACAGAAAATCTCTGGCACCAGAGATTCGGCCATCTTAATCTGCAAGACCTCATCCTACTTCAGAGAAAAGGTATGGTCGATGGACTCCCTGTTTTCCATAATGTTCAGTTGGATTGTGATGGATGTGCATTAGGGAAAATGCATAGAGAAGAGTTCCCTTTGCATGTTAATAGAAAGGAAAGAGATATTTTAGAACTGGTGCATACAGACATATGCGAACCTATGCAGACTAGGTCACTAGGAGGTGCATATTATTTTCTTTTATTTATAGATGATTGCACTAGGTTCTCATGGATATACTTTCTAAGTAAAAAGAGCCAGACCTTTCAGTATTTTAAAGAGTTTAAATCTATGGTAGAAAACCAGACAGGAAAAAGAATAAAAATTCTCCGCTTAGATCAAGGGGGAGAATATAGGCTGGGAGAGTTCATGAATTTCTACAAGTAGCATGGGATTGTTCAACATTTTACAGTGCCTCACACACCACAACAGAATGGAGTGGCAGAGCGAAATAACAGAAGTCTTGTGGAGTGCGCAAGGAGCATGCTTCAAGGTAAGGGTCTATCAAATGGTTTTTGGGCAGAAGCTATTAACACTGTTGTCTACTTAAAAAATAGGAGTCCTACTAAATGTTTAGGCTTCAAAACCCCTTTTGAAGCATTATTTGGATTCAAACCAGCAGTGAATCATTTAAGAATACTTGGGTCAAAAGCTTACGCTCATATACCTAAGGCAGATAGGAAGAAGTTAGATCCTAAAGCCCTGAAATGTATCTTTGTTGGATATGGCACTGAGTTCAAAGCATACAAGTTATTCAATCCTGTGACTCATAAGGTTTTTGCAGGCAAAGATGTCATATTTCATGAACAGGTTGAAGAAGGAAAGGATGATTGTAACAGATATTGGCACATTCGATTGCTAATGGAAGAAAACAGTGAGGATGATGATGAACAGGAGCAGAAATAAGAAGAAGAAGTAACAGGTAATGTAATCAATGATGCAAGCCCAGAGAAGGCTGAAATAGACAAATTTGAGGTCAGTCCCCTACCAAGGAGATCAAGTAGGAAGACACAATTACCATCCAGATTGAAAGACTATGCATTAATGACAAACATTTTAAACATTGTAGAACCTGCAAATTATGAAGAAGCATGTCAATCTGATGCATGGAGAGCTGCAATGCATGAGGAAATTGAATCAATCAATAAAAGCCATACTTGGGATTTGGTTGAATTGCATGAAGGTAAAACCCCCATAGGATGCAAATGGCTGTACAAACCTAAAATAAATGCAGATGGGAGTATAGAAAAACTTAAAGCTAGACTGGTAGCAAAGGGTTACTCACAGCAAGAAGGAATAGATTTCGATGACACCGTTTCTCTTGTAGCCAAATTAAACACCATTAGAATGCTAATTTCCTTAGCAACAAAACATCAATGGCAGCTACACCAGCTAGATGTTAAGTCTGCATTTTTGAATGGTGACTTGAAAGAAGAAATTTATTTAGTTCAGCCTGAAGGTTTTGTGAAAAAGGGGCAGGAACATTTTGTTTGTAAATTGAAAAAGGCACTTTATGGTTTAAAACAAGCACCCAGGTCATGGTATGAGAAGATTGACTCATTTTTTGTATAGCATGGCTTTCATAGGAGCTTGAATGATCCAAATCTGTATACCAAGTTTAATAAACAGAGGCAAATTATTTTGATTCCTTTGTATTTAGATGATATGATCATAAGAGGGGATGCTAACAATCTGATCAAAGAAATCAAATGGCAGATGTCACAAGTGTTTGAGATGAAAGATCTCAGAAATCTCCATTACTGTTTGGGATTGGAAGTATGGAGAGATTCTGGACAAACTTTTCTTACTCAAGGGAAGTATGCCAGAAGCTTGCTGGAAAAGTTCAGAATGGAGCAGTGTAGATCAGCAGCAACACCATTACAACAGAACTTAAATTTGAGAAGTGATGATGGTACTAAAGCAGTGGATGCCACTATGTATAGACAGCTAGTTGGCAGTTTGATATATCTTACTACAACTAGACCAGATTTGGCATACTCTATTGGTACATTAAGCCAGTTCATGTCAAAACCACTCGAAAATCACTGGATCGCAGCAAAAAGTGTGTTGAGGTATCTTAGTGGTACTAGTAATTATGGTATTTTGTACACTGACACTTTTGATGTTACTCTAGCAGGTTTTTCAGATTCAAATTGGGCAGGTAACTTGGATGATCAAAGGTCTATCACAGGTTACGCTTTCAGCATTGGATCCGGGGTCATAGCATGGAGCAGCAAAAAGCAAAGCACTGTAGCCTTATCTTCATGTGAAGCTGAGTACCAAGAATTGTGTGCAGCCACATGTGAAGCTATCTGGTTGAGAAGACTCCTCAACGATGCAGGAGAAGAACAGAAAGAATCAACTATTATCAAAACTGACAACCAGAGTACCATCAAGCTTGCATACAATCCAGTCTTTCATAAAAATACCAAGCACATCGACACTCAGTTCCATTTTGTTCGAGAGAAACTACAGTCAAAAGAGATATTTGTTGAATATTGTAAAATTTGTGATAATACGGTTGATATTTTTACTAAGCCTCTTGCGCGTGTAAAGTTTGAATTGTTTAGAAGGATGCTAGGATTTCAGGATAATCCTTTCGCCATTAAGGCGGGGAGTTGAAAATAATTAATATTATTTTATATTAATGGAGAAATGGTTACACAAGTTGTAACGTATCTCCTTAGTTTAGGATTAGTTCCTATAATTTAGGAGTTTGTTTGCAACTTCCTAATTCCTAGTGTTGTACTTAATGATGTAATTTCGCATTCGTGAATGTAGAGTAAACTCAGAGTGTTCTCTCTGTTTGAGTGCAGCCTCCAGGTGCAGTACTCACCTGTGAATTGCAACTCCTTCTTTTCAATTCAGACTGATTTTTATCTAAAACAACTATGCTTAAGACTATGTGCAAAACCATGGGTGAGTCTTTCAAAGAAAATAATTTTCAAATCATTGTTTTGAGCGTTGTAGGAGGCCTACTATCCATGTGGGACTCCCCTCAATAAGGAATAGGTAGGGTTTTTGCTCCCTCCTGTGATCGTCCGTAATGTATAGTGAAACATACTGTGCATACCAAATATATAATACATAACCAACATATCTCATAAGCCATAATACATGTGAAACTTCATAGAGAGTGTCTTCTTCTTTTTATCTTATTTCTTAGAAAAGAGAGCAACACCTACTTAGATTCTATCCCAAAATGATTTCACATATCATATCTTTCTGCTCATTATGTTTAGTAAGTTTTTATATTTTAATACCTTCTATTTTTCTAACTTTATCTATTACATGGATAAACACGAAAATAAAAATTAATAAATTTAAAAATTTAAAAAACTTCAACGTCATACACAATTTTCCAGTTTTAATCTATTTTTATTTTACTCGTAACATTTAAAATAACTACACCGAATATTTAAATAACCTTCATAGCGTGTCTCTCTACCATATGCTTTTGCTTTCCCTCTACCTCATCTACACCCAATGCTAATACAAGAATCCCTTTATATTTTACTATCTAGAATATGAAAATTTATTTATTTTTTTCTCATCAATTTTAACACAATGCTACAAATATTGCATTAATTTTTATTTTTCTACATTGCATGCATTTCCCATATAACTAAAAAAATCCCAAAAACTCACTATTAATGTGTTTATATTTTCCGTTCTTTAATGTGTATGGCCACTACCTCATACTTTAGGAAAAAAGGGGATATCAAAATATCTTTTTAGAATTCTTTGTTTTGCAATATATTCGAAATTGGATCTTTGTACTAAAATCTTGAATGATTTCAACTTCAATTACTTTTAGACTTGAATGATTCGAATCCTTGCCGATTTTGCTTTTCTTAAACCTTGGAACCTAGATTCTAACAAATTCCACTTTTTTGCGAGTGGTATGTTTTTAATATATTTATATGCAATCAAAGTATTATTATACAATTTCAACAAACCCATGTTTTACATACTCCAAGAGATTTGTATTTTTTTAATGTTCTATTTTTCATAATTGTTCTTTATAAATTGCAACATGTCTTAAAAAAAATCAATTTTCTTTCTAATACAACATTTTTTGAGAAATCAATTTTCTTTCTAATACAACATTTTTTTGAGAAATCACTTTTTATAATTTATGTTACCCATTGAAATAAAATGTCTTAACTTGAGTAATATTTTTTTATAGGTTATTAAAAAATTTCATATTCTATTATAAGTTATTGAAAAATTTAGAATATATATAGTTTACAAAATAGAATATAAAACTAGAAAATATTTGGCAAGAAACAAATTATATATATATATATAATTTGGTTAAATATGCATAAAGCAAAACAGAAACACAACACACTGAAATTAATTAAAAACATATATAAAAATAAGTAAAACTTAACTAGGATGCACTATTATCGTAATAGGCAACTAGTATACCCTTCTTCGGTGATGGCCAGATAACAGTGATTTCTAAACCTAGAAAGGAAAGAACGTTCACATAATATTGACAATACAAACCTGTGGAAGAATCATTGTTAAATTAAATTTGCGCAAATTACCAACGGGTGATGCGAAAGAGATGAATACATCATATGATGAATGTAAGCATACACTTTAAATTTTAGTAAAATTGTCTTTATCTTATGTATAAAAGAAGTATAAGATCGACTTATCCTTTATGGTAATTTTGAATAATAAAGTTATATGTATATATATAAACTTTTTCTCCTAAAATTTTGTACAATTTTAAATTTTCTCATATCAAAAACTCCTCATTTTGCAATTTCTTAGTTGTCCCGTTTCTCAAAAGCACATAATCGACACCTTCATCTCCATTTTGAGAGCACCTTGTATAGCCGAACACTTGTCACAGTCTTATGAAACGTCAAGAGGATATTCTTTTAAATTCATTATAACTTTTGAAGTCCCTGAGATCTTTTTAAAAACGTTTTCAATTACACAAAAAATAATGTAAATTAAAATTATATTAAAAATCAGTCATTTTAGTGCTTTATCACAAGGGCCCAACATTTGTTGCAATAACCCAATATATAGGTTATTGAGAGCGGACAGCAAACTTCGATAAATTCTCTCTTCTCCCGTATAATGTTATATCAGGGTGTGTTTTCGTCTCACCTTCCAATTTACTTGAAGCAATCGGAGGTGAGATAAATAGGCACCTTCACAGCCCCTTCATACGGGACATAGATAGTCACCTCCACTGTCCGCTTCGAAAATTGAATGTTTTCAGCAAATCATCTTGGTATTTCTATTCTGAAGAATGATAGATATTTTTAATACAGGTGCACGACGAATCTGGTCTATTTATTTGTATATAATTAATTTCGGAGCATTCGTAAAATAAATACACATTTTACAGACATCGCCACTGCATTTTAATATATTCAGCACAAGCCCATCAAACAGAAGTACGCAAGAAATTATATTGTACTGTATTTCAATATTTTCAGCAACCACATCAGAGAGAGCTCAAGAAACATTTTTGCCAGTTCGAATATTATTAACGAATACCTCGCTCTCTACTTGGTTCCGTGGAACAACACTACGAGTATGAGCATCACCTAATATCGACAAACCGAGGGTTCACTATGCTCTACTGTATTTGCTTGATATAACAACCATAACAATATCTAACCGCAGTATAAGACTGTAAAATATGAAAAAATGGTGACCCTGAATCTTTCTTAAATGTTTTCATTTTACTGGTGATTTTACATTATCTTTTCTCTGGCTACTTGACTAAGGAGTGGCGCGATTGGATGATTGACTACCATCATTTTTTTTCCGTCCTTCTTTTTATACATCCAGCAGCACCCACTCAGACTGAAATTCTCTACCTCTTTCTCGTTCATTCTACAATCTTTTCAGGTCATTCGTTAATCCATTTTCTTCCTACTTCCAATATGGCGAAGCAGCGATGCGTTTCAACGGTTCACTACCCTCAATCTGCAGTTTCTCGTCCTCATTTTCATACTTGATCTTCAAAAAGAAAGAACCCAACGGGGACCCAAGTGCATTATCGAGAGCAAAAGTTCTGGTGCTGAAGCTTTCCCGCGATTTGGGTGGAGCGATAATGGGCTGATCTTCTTGAACTATGAACAATGTCAAAACTAGCATGCGCGCACCCGATCTTGGAGGTTCATAGGCAGCCAGCTCCGTCCGCTTCGAATCTAATATATTGCAGCATAAAGAAACAAAGATATTCATGACGGTTAACAATAAGACGCGCAATTGATCTATCGATAAATTTGAATGCCAAAGAAAGAAACGCAACCATGATACCTGGGTCAAGTTCGGTGCTGGAAATAAAATAAACAACTGACCTGCACAACGGAGCGATTAACACCGTTATGATGAAATAAATTAATGGACTGTGCGTGACATTCCATCTGAAATTTGTGCTGATATCAGGCGGACTATAACATACCAGTGCAGATACTCGCCTCCAGGAGCATCAGGATCCGTCATAACCTGATTATGGCTTTATGAAATAATTAATAATATGAATTTCAATTTGAGGAACTACGGATTAATAATTTTCTATTAGGTAACATATTGATAAAATTGGGAATTAAACTTACGAATGCTACTGATTTCGGGTTTGTGAAGATTTGTTGTAACTCTAGATCAGACGCATCGTAATAGTAATCAAAATGAGTAGGACGGCTTTGCAGTTGGGTATGGGCTACTTTGTCGCCTAAGCTGATTCCTTTATCGCCGTAGAATATAATCAACCCAAGACGAGGATTGAAATCGTCCACAACGCGCCCGATAACTCCCGACTTCACTAGCTTCCTCTTTATCTCCTCCATTCTTTGCGCAACACAATGCTGGAGAATCCGAATTGAAGAAGAACAAAAAAATGGACAATGAGTCTGAAATCCCTAGAGCAGAAGATCCGAAATTAACAAGAAATAATGAAAGAATGGGCTTATGAGATCTCCGAGCAGCATTCCTTTTCAACGGAATAAAGGGAGAAAATGAGACCTTAAGCTATTGAAACTTTTAATGGGGGCTCCTTCTATGTTTCTTCATATTATATACTAAATTTACCATTTACTGATTGGTTGAGATAAATGAAGGGCGTCTATGTGCACTAGATGGCGAATAAAATATTTCTAAATTAAAATATTTAAAATAAATATTATATAGGTTTATATTAAAAAAAATATATTAATTTTAATTCTGAAAATTTTAACATATTTATTTAAATATTTAATAATATTGATGATTAATAGATTTTAATATTTAATAATAATGATTAACATTTTAGAATTCTATATTTAATTAAAATTGCGAATAGAGACTTAAAAGTATTTCATATCAATATTTTAACCAATTAGAGGATAAGAATAAACAATGTTTGCTACAAAATAGGGGTAATACCCATATAAGACAATGCCCTGCAAATTGAAAAATATACTAGTAGTATTTTCCATGGCGGTAATTGTTGCATTTAGGGATTATATTCACAAGTTTTGGAAGGTGTATTTGGATGAATGGATAGTACATAGTCTATTAGAGGATCATGTTATAAAGTTCAAGTTAATATTAAATGTGTGAGTAAATGAAGTTGTCACCAGAATTTTGAGATGAACCGCACACATACATTTTTGTGAATGATGTTTATTTTGAATAAGCAAACATGTATCATAATTTCGTTGTTGCATGCCGTTTTTTCAAAATTAATCGAATTTTCTAAATTGAAAATTTGGTAAATGTCAGTAAATATTAATTTAGATATATTATGTATGGTAAATGTAAAAAATTTAAAATTAATTAATAATTTCTTTCAAAAATGTAAAGGTACACCATAGTTATGTAATATTTGGAAGATTATCTCACCATGAATAGAGCTCAACACTATTAAATGTATATGCCTAAGATCTTCCAAAATCTCAATACAAATATTGTTAATAGTTTGCGTGAGTAGAAGTAAATTACATTACTTCTTACTTCTTAATAAGAATAAGTAGCTAAATTTATATGTGTAAATACATAGATTCAAATATTTTTATTAATAGTATTTAATAAATTATATACAACAATGAATTTTTAACAAACTCAACATTTATTATATAACAAGACTAACATCAATTATAAAGATAAATAAAAACCATTACATAGTATGTTAGGCACAATTATTTTTCTTCAATCTTTTCATCTTGTTTTTCGACCTAGAATAACTGGTCATAATGCAAGGTATGCAATAAATTATAAACATTTGATTCAAATATATATATATATATATATATATATATATATTCCCAACATTTTCAGCAAACAAATCAACATTTTAACTTTAATCTCAACTTCTTTTCTTGTTGAACAACTTGAAAGTAGGTTATCCAAGACTATTGCCTCAAATGGATTCAAAAGTTGAATAATATTCCCTCCCACCTCAAAGAAGGCCCGCAATCCTAGGATTGGATTCATGTGGATGGTCAATTCGAAACGTTACATCACAATTTCGAATCCCAATGTGACACCCTTGACCTTATAGTAAGGAAGGTCCTGCAAAAAGTATTCACACTCACATGGAGAACAATTTTCATCTTCATCCAATCATTATATGAATGTGTAGAATCGTCTGTAAATTTAGGGTTCATTTTTCATGACTCCGGGTAGTCTCCCGATCCCTATACCGACATCTATAACCTCAGTGAAATTCCCTGCTTTGTCGCAACTTGTCAAAATTCTACCTTCACCTCTTAGTTTCAATAATAATTCACATCTGCATAATTCGTTTATGTTATTACTCAGAAATTCTCTGCTACTTTTTTCTCTAAATATTAAATATTTTTAATGAAGAACTTGACCTATCCCTCCCAGAAGGAAAAATATAATGAAGAAAAAACCTGCAAATGCAAGAGTGGTAACCTTCTTGATTCATTTCTTTGTCGATTTTTGCTCAGAGCTCACTGTAGCACACGCTCAGGATTTTTTTACGAGTGCAATTTCAGTCTAGGTATGATCCGGGTGCATATTGGTGGCCACCCACCTATTCCATTTGGACCGACACCATCAATTTTTTCAGTTTTTCAGATTCGAGACAACTTACTATTTTTAGCAATTTTTTGGGTCATGAACTTCCAAAGCCGTTTTGAGGCCCTAATGATCCAGGTGGATATTGGTGGCCACCCACCATTCCATTTGAACCCCCATCATCAATTCTTCCATTTTTTTATTATCAGCACAACTTACTATTTTTAGCACTTTTTTGGGTCTTTAAATTCCAGAGCTGTTTTGAGACCCTAAATGAATTTTTTTGGGAACACTCGGAGGAAAATGGTACTATGGACCAATTTTTCTCACACAAAAATTTGTATTCCTCGGATAGATCTTTCTAACTAGGTACTGAGCATGTCAAACAGAGATCATATGCCAAAGTTACGTCCCCGAGAAGATTGATGTACCAATTTACCCAAACAAGGCCCACAGTTTTGGCGCTTCATCTCCTAGGGTTAGGTTTTTGGATGTTTACGATTTGCTATTGTTTCAAAATAATAAATAGGCTCTATAACCTCATTTTAACATAGTTCACGGGCATGTAACCGCCACACCTCTTCTCAGAGATAAGCTACCACCGCCCTAGCTAGTTTATTTCCATTATTTCTGTAAGCATATTTCTATTGTTTGATATTAATGAAATGAAGTATTATTTCTGCTACACATCTATGTTTATTTTTATCTCTGTATTTTATTAAGTTCTTTCATAAATACAGATTAGTGTTATGAGAGTGATCTGCTCTTTCTATGTTTTTCTTTGCATGTCCCCAACGAGGTCATGGTATAAGGAGTTAAGGCTCGATCTAGTTGAACCCTTATAGGACAAGCCTCGCAAACCCCGATGAGCTCCCATGGGAGAAGAAAAGAAATATGAGGAAGCAGGAGATTCTATCAAAATATTGCTCGAGGAGGCCCTCGAGAAATAAAGGAATTCGATGATGGATAACTTTTCTCAGATCATTCAACGGTTGCCCACCTACAACAAATCTACATTCAACAACCACTTTGGAAGCACCACTCCCTTCAAGGTACATGTAAACTTTTAAATTCTTGTATTTGAAAGCCAGATAGATGCAGATGATGTAGATAGATGGTTGAATTTGATAGAAGGATATTTCTCGGTCCATTATTTCTCAGACCGAGAAAATATTATTTTTTCACTCCTCAAAGCCTCCCCCCATGTCAAAGACTAGTGGGAAATCGACTGTGAGCAAAAGGACGAGAGGGAAGCCTCTTTGTTTTGAGCCGCACCCACTTGGAATTGATTTCGAGACAACATAAAAGAACAATATTGTCCCATGGGGAGCTATGAGGACAAGTACATCCAATGGACTACATTGCAGCAGCAAAGGGATCCAGATGTGTAGGAACTGACAAATTTGGTCCATACCCTGCACACAAACTTGCACATTAAAGATTCATAGAGGCATTTCGTGCTCATGTACCGCAACTATCTGCATAGGCACATTCAGTAGGAAATGAATATCCTCGATATTACCTCGGTTGGCACGGCATATTGCTATGTCATTAAGATCAAGCATAAATTTAAGCAGAAGAAGTAATACTTTAAGCATAAATTCAATTTCGAAGCCAAGGAAAGGCACCCCCGAACTGTAGGACAACGGACAAAGCCAAAGTGGGTAACTCAGAACACCACCAAAAAATCCAAATAAGGATGTGGGGAAGTGGTGTGAATTTATAACATCCCCATTCACAACATAAATGAGTGACAAGCCAAATAGTTACTGGTCGCCAAATTGAAGGCACCCAAATCGGATGCATGTTAGGATCCTGAGCCAGAACCAAACAAGGGAGGTGAAAAAGGGAAGTAGGTCATTGATGTAGACCCCAGTGCCATTGTTTCCACCACCAAGCTCTAGAGGGAGGATCCCAGATCGAGAGGAGGGGGGAGCCTCTTCCATTCACAAATGTGGGTGAAGGGTTCTCCACTCAAATTTCTTGTCAATACCAGAAGCCAAAAGAACCTCATTTCAGCAGAGGTCGTGAAGCGTCTCGGCCTACTGACCATAGTACACCCACAGTCGTATACCATAAGGTGGCTTCACCCAGGGAGGGATATCTACATCTGCTAGTAGTATTTCCTTTCGTATAGCATCAAGACATTCATAGATAAGGTACTTTGTGATGTTGCTCCCCTTGATGCAGTTGATTTATTATTGGGCCAAGCATACTTGCAGAGTCGACATGGTGTGTATGAGTCTATGCCTCATTTTGTTGTTATTACTTTGAGAAATACATTGTATAGGATACCAGAGGTAGTACCGCCTCCTGCAATCTTCTTGAAAATTGAAAAACAACGTAGTAAGTTTTTTTCCCAAACCAGGATATTTATATTCCTTACAACTCGCTCAGAGGGAAAGAATAAGATTGTGGCCACAACCTTGAAACAAGGCATGCCTGCATGGCTGCAGCAGTTGGAAAAACTCGTGGAGGAATATGAGGACATTTTCTCCTCACCCACAAAGGTTCCTCTACACTGTCAAGACAAGCACTCCATTGACCTGACCCCTGACGCACTGCCACCTGATGTTGCCATACCTCATGCGACTACAGAGAAATAATACACACATGTACTTTCTGAGGCAACCAAATTTATTGAATGCATCTAGCACGTCTGCAAGCAAGTCCACTACATCTTGGACAAATCCAATACCAAGGTCAGCAAAATTTTCCTCTCATGGAGGAACTTAACGCAATGGGGACTATTTATTCCTATGGAGGGAGGAATGATACAAGTGGATATTGGTGGCCACGCACCTATTCCATTTGGACCCACACCATCAATTCTTTCAGTTTTTCAGTTTCAGCACAACATACTATTTTTAGCAGTTTTTCATGTCATGAACTTCCGGAGCCGTTTTGAGGCCCTAATGATCCAGTGTATGTTGGTGGCCACCCACCTATTCCATTTTTACCCCCACCATTGGTTCTTTCATTTTTTCAGTATGAGCACAACTTACTATTTTTAGCAGCTTTCAGGTCCTAAACTTCCAAAGTCGTTTTGAGGCCCTAAACGAAGTTTTTTGGGAAAAATCGGAGAAGCTTGGGTCCATGGATCAATGTTTCTGACAAAGAAAGCTGTATTCCTTGAATAGATATTTCTAATGAGGTATGAAATGAAAATCGTATGCCAAAGTTACATCCTTGAGAAGATTGATGTACCAGTTTACCCAAACAGGGCCCACAGTTTTGGCACTTAATCTCGTAGGGTTAGGTTTTTGGATTTTTATTGTTTTCTATTTTTTTCAATAAACAAATAGGCCCTCTAGCCTCATTGTAACATATTTCATATGCATGTAGCCGCCACATCCCTTTTCAGAGATAAGCTACTAGCGCACTAGCTAGTTTATTTCCATTATTTCTGTAAGCATATTTCTATTATTCGATATTAATGAAATGAAGCATTATTTCCGTTGCATATTTGTGTTATGTCTATTTCTAATTTTTTATTGTGTTTTCATAAATCCAGATCAAGGTATAGGGAGCAAAGGAACCCTTCCTCCATTTCCACATGGTATAATTAACATTGGGTATACACGAAATGGATGCCACGGGTAAGGCACAGGCAAGGACATCATCAAATGTTGGTTTTATGCATTATGAAGTTGAAAAAGGACCCCTGATTGTTGCCTTAAATTAATATTTTGGCATTCATAAAAGAAATCGTGTTATTCAACTCGACAACCATGGAATTCATGGACTTTACTTTCTCTTCTAGCTTGTTCAAGCTCACGAAAATTACTTGGAATTTCTCATCAAAATAAACCTATTTTGAGAAACATATGACTTTACCTTTGCTTACAGTGAACTTATCTCATCTCATTACTTTTTAATGTCTCCAACTATAAACCATATTATATAGAGGTGGAATGTGTGTTAAGCTCTTCATAAAGTTGAATATAAGAAATTAACGAGTCCCTATCTCATTTTCTTTTTTTCTATGTGTCTAAATTCCAATTGGTAAATCATAGTATGAAATGAGCACCAAACTATTGTCATCATGGCCATTGGTGTGTAAACAATAATTTTTGGCAAAGTAAGTGAATCACGGCTGCATGAAGAATTTTCAATATTTAGAGAGTCACTTAACTGAGCATTAAGACCGTTGAGTCAAGTACATTTTAAGTGATAAATGAATTTAGAGAATATGTTCATGTCAAGTTATGTTAGGCAAGTCGGTATTCAAAAAGGTTTAAGTACCTTTCACTTGGTTCATTGTAAGTAATGTGAATCAAGTTTGTGTGATCAATAGAAGAGTACCAACTCCTTTGTTATTGTGGGTGAATTAATCTTGAATTATTGTGTTTATTCTCTCTAACTTTCCAACATATTGGTATAGATCACAAGATTCGTAGAGCTTGCAGAGCCAGTGAGAAGAGGGCCAAGAGCAAAAGGCCGACAATTATTTTTTTGCAAAATCATGTTCGGACATTCTTAATACAAAAATTGAAAGTTCCACACATTCTTAGTGCAAAAACTGCACAGATAAGATATCTTGAAATCAAGATTATTGCATGGTTTATTAATCTAGGGAGTTTACAAGCCTTAAAAGCATTAAAAACAAAAATCAATTTTATTACGCAATTTATTAAGCTCGGGTGTGCAAGCCTGAAAATAAATTTAAAAAAATCGTAGTCTAAAATACCCACAAATTAACCCATAAATTACGGTAAGATTATGAAACATTTTGACAAATATTTTTGAAAATATGGGTTACAGTCGTTAAACATTAGTATTTTGGGTGCCTTTTAGATTTTTAATAGTGTTGAATCCATTTCCACCATAAAAAATGCAATTGAAACAATCTAACTACTTTATTTTTTGAAAAACCAATTACGAGATTCCAAAACAAAAACTGTCGTTCAGACTCGGTAAACAACTCCAAAAACAATGACACGACAACCAAGGCTCATTTCAAAGAATATAAGAAAAATTTTCATGGTCGTTGAAGGTCACGTGGGGTATTACGTATCCTTTTAAATATTGTTTTTGAAGAAACTTTGTGCCAACATAAAGTCATGGTTGATTAAAAGGGTTTCAATGGTTTAAAAATATTTTGAAAGTCACGTGGTTCATTTAGTTTTCAAAGCCATTTTAAAAGGGGATTCTTTATTTATTAAAAGGTATCCTTTTTAAGAGCCATTATTATTAGAGGTTTAGTATAACGATTCTAAAAAGGGTTTAAAGGAGTTTGGTTATATTTTTTTTTGGAGTATTTTATAAAGGTGGTTAAAAAAGCAAAGGCCTCGTTAGAAAGTTTAAAATAATTTTTTTTTAAGAGGATTTTGGTTAAAGGTTATTTTTACTGAAGCTGTAAGGTATTTATAAAAAAGAAAAGGGTTTATAAATGTGTTTTTTTAGCGAAAGAAGAGTTTTTTTATTGGAAAGAGAAAATAAGGCTTTGCAAATTTCGTTAGTCCACAAAATTTTAGGTGTTTTTGTGAAGTATGATAGGTTTTTGGGAGAAGATTGTTTCTTATGGGGAACATATTAAAAAGCATATATTTTTCGAGGGCAATATAGAAGGTAGACCCATGCAATATAGAAGCATCTATAAGACAATGGAATCACATCAGTGATGGGTCGCGAAGCATGACTGAAGAAGACTAAGAAAATGGATAAAAAATAAGAGGCAAAGACTATTGTCATGTTTATAGAGATTCAGGTTGCAACTAAGGAACTGAGATGTCTAACAGAAGACATAGATTCTGTAGCTTTGAGTTTCATTCAGAATGCAATGGTTGAAAGGGTTATGTGCAAGGTAGCAAAAGCTACAAATTCCAAGGAATCATGGAAGATCCTGGAAGTAGAATTTGGTGCAAGGGGTAGTGACAGGCAACAACAATATGTGTCACAGTTTGTTGAATCAGACGAAGATGCGAGAGGAGATGAGAAAGACTCTAGGAGGACAATAGAGTTTGGAGAATCCCTCTCAAAAGTGGAACATGGACGTGAATACTATAAAATTGAAACCCATCATTGCAAGAATGCATATGGAGGAAGAAGATTCAACAAATATTGCAAAGAGAAAAGTTGAAGCCCCTATATGTGAAGCAGAGAAAGAGAATATCAATGCTCAAGCACCCACTATAATATGGATGTTGCAGATGGTGGTGAAACCCATTATGCAAGCAATCATATGGATGAAGAAGATGAGACAAATATTTCAAAGAGAGAAGTTGAATTATCTATATGTGAAACAGAGCAAGATCATATCAATGTTCAAGAAATACACTTAATGTGGATGGTACAGAATATGGTGAATCCCACTATGATGAAACACCTGTGGATGATGATTGCAAAGTGAGAGGTGCATTGGTGAATCTAGCCAGAGTTGGTGAATTTGGTAAAGCTAAAATTGTCAATGAAATTGATAATGACCACATGCATGTCAAATATCCCACCCTAGTGTGGATGAACATTATTTTGATGTTTTGTGTAGTTTTATTTTTGAAATAAGGATTGCTTACGGTAATATTGTAAGTGGCATATCTGATGAATCATTGAAGTTTTAAGTTTCTTTTTTAGAAACAATATATAAAGCAGTTGGAACTGCTCACGAATCAATGTGCAAACAAACAGCGACTGATTTTGGCTTAGATAAAGCTATCAATTGAGGAGAAAGTTTTTTGGTGGATCCAACAATTGGAATTGTTGAAGTTGAATTTGATGAAGAACCACTAATTGGTGATGAGTCATTGGACATGATGCAACAAAAATAACATACTGATATGATGTTATTTGGTGAGATAAACCCACTTGTATTTGGAATCAAAGTGGAAGACAACATGTTTGTAACAATAGAGGTTTGTAAAACATTTGAAAAGAGGGCAGAGAAGGAAGAGGAAAAGGAAGAAGCTCCAACTAAAGATCATAATAAATATGTTTTTAACGTTGTTTTTAATATGAAGGTACTCAAACTAACATGGTAGCAGAAGTTGAAATAAATGTTGTTAATACATTTCATGTAGATTTGAAGCCCATTGAATAATGGATTCAAAAGTCAATTGAATAAATTGATGCGAGTCTTAAAGTAGCAGCTGGAATAAAATAATTGAATGAAATGGTGAATAATGACATTGAGAGTGCACATTATAGGAGAAAATCATTAGTACCTAATGATGAATGTGAAAAGATAAGACTCTACTATAAATACATATGGCAGAAAAAAAATTCAAGAATGTGAAGTGAAACAAGCACAAAAAAGAATAAATTTGAAGATGCAATGTTATTGCAATAGTCCATGGTTAAATTAATATTTGAAGGGGAAGGTATAGAAGACAATATTAGATTGATTTTTTGCACAAATTCAGGGTAAATGAAAGAAAAATGGAAATAGAGAATATAACAAAGAAAAGTAAGGAAATATGGACCCTAAAACAAAGTGCAAAAGAGAATGAATCAATTTAGAGGATATAGAATTTAGAAGCAGAGAAAAATAAAATGCAAAACTTTAAAAAATTTGAGTCATTGTAAGCCTAACTGAGACATTGACCAACATGCATGTTTGAGTGATAATTGAATCAATTTTTATTGTAAGTCTAGAAGTAAGAGTTAAGTTATGTTTTGAGTTATGTTGATTCATACACTCATAATTAAGGGGGTGTGTTAAAGTAAGTTAATTAATCACGCGTCAAGAGTTTGTGATATTTAGAGACTCAGTTAAGTGGGCATTGAGAACATTGAGTCAAGTCAAGTTTAAGTGATAAATGAATTTAGAGAGTATTTACATGTCAAGTTATATGAGACGAGTCACTAGTCGAAAAAGTTTAAATACCCTTCACCAGGCTCATTGTTAGTAACTTGAATTAAGCTTTTGTGATCAATAAGAGAACAACATCTCCTGTGTTATTGTGAGTGAATTAATCTTGAATTTTGTTGTGTTTATGCTCTATGCCTTTCCATCTATTTTCCCTCTTAAAACTCTCTTGGTCTTGCCATGTGAAATTCTCATTAATAACCAACATACAACTTGCTTGTAAGTCATATGGTATCCCTTTGGCACATAATATTTGTGGCAAACACAAGGAATTTAAATACCATACCCTTCCCAACCCACTGCTCTGCATTTATCTTATCAATAGTAGCTACCTCGATCGCTACATCTCCCAACGATAGTCCTAGAGAAAAAAAAAATGAGAGATTTATAAAACTTATCGCGAGCTCGTTGGAATATTTAACATTCTAGAACAACAATGGAGAATAAAGTTCTCCCTCTTCAACACGAGAAAATATAAAAAAAATTCTTCACTGGAGACGAGCTTTCCGTAGAAAAACTATTTCATTAAACTTCAAAAAACGTGGTTACAAAATCACCTCTGGTGAGGGAATACAAAAGGCTTTGACTGCTTCAAAACACGAGTTCAAAACACAACTCACACTCTCTAAAATTTCACTGCGGAAAAGTACTCTTGTCTCTTCAAAAAAATGAATGCACTTGCTTGTACCATTCAAAGTTACATTACAGCTATTGTGTGTTAAAAAAAAACTTACAAAAAAAGCTGAACTATGCACACATCGTGCTATATCGATCTTTTTACTTCTCATGTGTAAAAAGAATTTAAAAACTTACAAAAAAATTAAACCACACGAGCTTTTCATCTCTTTTTTATGCCTCGCATTTTTTTTACAATATATAAAAAAAAACTATAATAAAATAAAACCTTTTGTTTTTTTTAAACTAAACATAATAAAAAAAAACTAAAATAAAAAATAGTTCCAATACGGCCCACGGCCTCTCTTTTTTTGAAACGTTCATATATATATGCAACACATATATATGCATATAACTATATGTGGACTTGTACGCACAACACTTTTTTTTAAACAATCATTAAAACAACCTTTGACCGAATTGAACCGGACTCCAAAACAAAATTAAACTAATCTACATAAAAAATTCCGCGTACAAAAATTTTCGTGATGTCACCTAAGTTGTGACGCGGAATTTTTATTAAATCCGCCCTATAAGTTTTTCTCAGGGTCCGATTTTTTGGCAATGATACGGAAAAAAAAATTGTGACGCAGTAAATTTTCCTTCAATCGGTTTACGAAATTTCGGAGTCCGGAGGTTGGTCGCTCAACGGTTTTGGCAAGCGGCTCACGTACAAGCTTCACGGATAAAATTGGAAGGCGACTTTCGAGTACTTTGAGCGGGTTTGTAAGTAATTTCAACACTCCCCCTTACTTTCGATTGTCTGGGTTATCGATCATACCCTGGACATTTCCTCAAAAACTCAAAACTTTTCTACCCCAATGGCTTGGTTAGAATGTGCTCGTAAATTGCTCACGAGTTCTGCAGGTGTTCCAAAACAATTTCACCATTGTTTACCAATTCTACTGATGTAATGAAACTTTGGGTCAATGTGTTTCGTTCTCTTATGAAACACATAATTCTTTGATAATGCAATAGTCGAGCTATTGTCACAATAAATCATCTGTTTCGTTTACCTTCTCTTGGCACAAACTTCTTAACATCCTCCTCATCCAAATTGCTTGAAAAGCTCTCTGTTGTGGCTGCCACATATTCTTCCTTCTCGCTATAGACAATGCTACAATGGGTTGTTTTTTAGAAGCCCATGAAATTGCTCCCGAACCCATGTGAAAAAACATAACCGGAAGTGCTCTTCCGATCATCTACACTTCGACCCAATCATCGTCGATTGTATCCAACTAAATCTGAATTTTCTCAAGCAGGTATATAAAATACCAAACCTTTTTTGTACCTTTAACATACCTCGAAATTCTCTTCATTGCTCTGCAAATGTGCATCCTTTGGCTTCTCCATAAATCTGGAAATTAAGCTAACAACATGCATTATGTCGGGCCTAGTTGCGATCAAATACATGAGGCTGCCATACAAGCTAGGATCAAAATCCTGTTACTGTCCTCTCTCGTCGAGTTTTAATCCCATCACCGTGGGAGTGATCGTCTGATTTGCTCTCTCTGCATATTAAATCTTTCCGACACTTCATTAACATATTTTTGCTCGTGAGATAAAAATCCCATTTTTTCATCTTGTTCTACTTCTATTCCTAAGAAGTATTTCAACAAACCCATGTCGATCATTACAAATTCTTCTTTCATGACTTGTTTTAAAATTTTGAATAAGGTGATCATCATTACCCGTGAAAATAACATCATCAACATATAAAACTACAATCAACATTTTACCATCCTTTTTCTTTGATGTAGAGGGTGGGTTCTCCCTCACACTTTTCAAATCCATTTTCCAGTAGATAGGAGTCTATCCCTCTTTGTACCATGCTCTTGGTGCTTGCTTCGACCCATAAAGAGCTTTCTTCAACTTGCACACTTTGTGCTCTTGGCCTTTCTTCTCATAGCCGAGAGGTTGTTCATCGTAAACCTCTTCCAATAACACTCCATTTAGGAATGTTGACTTCACGTCCATTTGGTAAAATTTCCACTTGTTTTGTGCTTGCTATGGACAACACTGCTCTCACGGTTTCCATTCTAGGGCAACCCTAGGTGCAGTTTCCTCATAATCTATCCCATGCTTTTTTCTTATACCCTTTGACAACAAGTCTTGCCTTGTGTCTCTCTATTTTTCCCTTCAAACATTACTCTTGGTCTTGTAGACCCATTTAACTCCAATGACATCTTTACCTTTTGGGAGTTCAACCAAATCCCAAGTCTTGTTTCTTTCTATGGCATTAATCTCCTCATCCATAGCTTGTATCCATTTCTTTTCCTTAATAGCTTCTTCAAAGTGGATAGGGTCTTCAACATGACAATATAAAGCAAATAAAGAATTGATACCTTCATTTGACGCCTCTTGTGCATAAATGTCATTTAAATTTTTGAACTTCTTACCTCTTTCACTTGATGTACAAATGCTTGAAGAAGCACTTGAATTTCCTCCTTGTGGTGTGCTTGGAGAAGCACTCTCATTTCTCCTCAAGGGTGTCTCTTGTTGCTCTTGTGTTGGTGCTTGATGTTTGGGGATGTATTTCAGCCAATTCATCATCGTCTTCATCATGAGATAAACGATGTTTAACATTCACTATTTTCTCTATGCTTCCATCCCAAGCTTCCTCCTCAATAAACTGAACATCTCTGCTCACAATAAACTTCTTGGTGGATGGGTTCTATAACCTATAAGCCTTGGATTCCTCACTATATCCAATGAAAATACATATCTCCCCCTTGTCTGTCCAAATTCTTCCTTAGCCGATCCGGAATGTGTGCATAAGCCACACATCCAAAAACTTTCATATGTGTGACACCTTGTTTTGTGCCACTCCATGCCTCTTCCGAAAATTTGTTCATCACTTGCTTTTGTAGGGTACCTATTCAAAATGTATATCGCACAATGTACAGACTTCAGCCCAATAATCATTAGGCAAGTGCTTTGCCTTTAACATACTCCTCACCATGTCCATTATGGTTCTATTCTTCCTTTCAGCTATTCCATTTTGCTCTGGAGTATATCTAGTTGTAAACTGCTTTTGAATACCATTTTCTCTACAAAAAACGTAGAAAATCTTTAGAGATATACTCACCTCCTTTATCCGTCCTTAGAACTTTGATGTGCAGCCCACTCTGGTTTTCCACAAGTGCTTTGAAATTGCAAAATTTTTCAAACACTTCACTTTTATTTTTAAGAAAGTAAACCCAAGTTTTTCTTGTAAAATCATCTATGAATGTTAACATGTAGTGGCTGCTAGCAAGTGATGGAGTTTGCATCGGTCCACACAAATCCGAGTGGACAATCTCTAAGGGTGCCTTTGCCCTTATGCTTTTCCCCGAAGGAAAAATTTCTCCGTGTTGTTTCCCAAGATACAATCTTCACAAAGGTCGTCCGCTTCTCTATCAATGGTAAACCTCTTACCATTCCTTTTCTGTTCAATAAATTAAGACCTCCAAAGTTGAGATGTCCAAATCTCAAGTGGCACAACCAATTTTCATCTTTTGGTTCGCTTTGGATAGCCTCTTTTGCCACTTTCTTTGCTATCTTTTCTTCATTCTTCAAATCTTTGCTCTCATTCTAAGAGGGAACATCCTCGTTCCTTGTCATCTTTACTTCAGCAATACATTGTTTTGCTGGGTGGTTTGTCCATGATGATACAAACATCATCCTCAAAAAACACATTGTACCCCTTTTGAACAAGTCGTCCAATACTTAAGAGGTTACACTTCATTCCCTCGAACATAATAGACATCTGATATGGATTTCTTTGCACCTTTCCTTGTTAAAACATTTACATTCCCTTTTCCCATAACAGACACTTTACTATCGGTCCCTAGTGTGACTTGTGACTTCACACTCTCATCTAGCATAGAAAACATTGCTAAGTTTCTGTCATATGGTTACTGCAACTGGGAGTCTAGAAACCATAAGTCTTCATTCCTTTCTTCACCATATTACAAGCTAAAAAACAAATTATCTTGGCTAAGATTTTCTCTAGTGAAATTTGCACTAGTTCTACTTCCCATATCATGCGCTTTCTTTCTACATTCATTAGCATAATGACCATATTTTTTACAATAGTGACATTGAACATTGGACTTATCATACCTCCGTCACTTGAGCATTCTGCAGACTCACTCTGTTGAGCAGCTGCCTTGGCCTTGATGCGATTTGGATTGTTGCCCCTTCCTTGAGCATTTGTTGGGATTGTTTCTTCCACCTCTGTTTTGGCTTCTGCGCTCTTCCTCTTTTGTTTCCTCTCGCCTTGCCCTCTTCCTCTTTCGAAAGACATCCTGGGTCTTAAAGGCATGTTCTAGAGATGAGTTTTCACTCCTACCCAATCTCTCGCTCACGAGTCATCGATGATGCATGTAGCTCATCCATGTGAACTTTGTGAGATCCTTAGTCTCCTCTATGGTGGTGACAATCACATCGAATCTTGAGGGTAGACTCCTCAAGAGTTTTTCCACAATCCTCTTCTTTTCAAGAGTCTCTCCATGAGATCTTATTTGTGTGACCATTCCAATCACATGAGTGAAGAATGAGTCAATAGTATCCGACTCTTTCATACGGAGAGTCTCAAAGTCTCTCCTCGGCAAATCGAAGTTTTCGTTTGTCTTCACTTTTTCCATGCCTTGATAGAGTCTGTCTTAAGAGTTTCCCATGCTTCTCTAGATCTCTTGGCTGCTTGCTATCCTTGGAAACACACTCTCATGCACTTCTTGATACAATAAGAAGAGAGCTTTGGAGTCTTTCTTCCTATTTCTCTTCGACAACTCTCTTTCTACGCTCAGAGTTAAATCTTCAAACTCTTCTTCATTTGCTAGCTCTTCAAAGCCATCCTCAACAAATTCCCATAAGTCTTGGGAGACAAATAGAGCTCTCATAGTTATTGACCGGTAGTTATAATTTTTTCCCATTAAACATTGGGAGATGGACATTTCCCATACCCTTACCGATCGTCGGCTCTAGCCATTCGCACTCTTAACTATGATTAAAAAAAACTTGATTTGTGTATGTAGAATGACTCAATGCTACCGTCGTGATGACTCAAAAAAATGTATAGAGAAATACCTTTGGATTCTTTGGTCGAGTCTTCATCATCTCTGGAGAATCTGTGCAACAAATAATTCCTTTCCTTCGACTTCTTTGATCTTCAAAGAGCTCTGGACTAGCTCCGATACCATGTTGGAATATTTAACATTCCCAGAACAACAATGGAGAATAAAGTTCTCTCTCTTCAACACGGAGAGAAAATATAAAAAAAATTTCTTCACCGGAGACAAAGCTTTCATCGCAAAAACTATTTCATTAAACTTCAAAAAACGTGGTTACAAAATCACCTCGACCGAGGGAATACGAAGGCTTTTGACTACTTCCAAAACACAGTTCAAAACACAACTCACACTCTCTAAAATTTCACTCGGAAAAGTACTCTATCTCTTCAAAAAAATGAATGCACTCATTGTGCCATTCAAAGTCTCTTACTACTGCGTGTGTAAAAAAAAACTTACAAAAAACTAAACTATGCATTTGCTATGCTATATCGGTCTTTTTTACTTAACGTGTGTAAAAAATAATTTAAAACTTACAAAAAATTAAAGCACACAGGCTTTTCATCTCTTTTTATGCCTCAACATTTTTTTTACAATATATAAAAAAACTATAATAAAATAAAACCTTTTGTTTTTTTTAAAACTAAACATAAAAAAAACTAAAATAAAAAATAGTTCCACTATGGCCCACGGCCTCTCTTTTGAAACGTTCATATATATATATGCATATAACTATATGTGGACTTGTACGCACAACACATTTTTTTTAAACAAACATTAAAACAACCTTTGACCGAATTGAACCGGACTCCAAACAAAATTAAACTAATCTACATAAAAATTCCGCGTGCCAAAAATTTACCACTGATGTCACCTAAGTTGTGACGCGGGAATTTTATTAAATCCGCCCTATAAGTTTTCCGGGTCCGATTTTTTGGGCAATGGTACGGCAAAAAATTGTGACACGGAATTTTCCTTCAATCGGTTTACGAAATTTCAGGTCCGGAGGTTGATCTGCTCAACGGTTTTGGCAAGCGGCTCACGTACAAGCTTACGGATAAAATTGGAAGGCGGCTTCGGTACTTTGAGTGGCTGTAAGTAATTTCACGTGAGCCAAATAAGAATACCTTGTCCAATCATCTCTATCATCAACTTTCCCCTCAATAGAAATTATTTCTGGACACAGAAATTAAGCAAGGAGACAATATACCTTATGAAATAAACGAAGCTATTGCAACTGCCCTCTCTCATTTAGCTATTTTTCCCCAAGATATGTATAATTAGAATGGTGGCTGGAACAATTTGTCTGGTGGAATTAGGGTCTCCCATTCTTCCAATATTTTACAAGGTAAGGTCTCTTGATCTTTGAAGGACAAGCGAAAAAGACAGAATTCGTTATCGATTCCTGATATATGTGAAAGGAAGGGCATACACAATCCAGAAATAATTGCAAGTTGGAGAAGAGCGCTCTATAAGGTTTCGTACATAAAAGTCTTGGAAACGAAGGTGCTTAACAAATTCTAACCGTGATTGTCCATATTAGCTTAATCGTATCGTTTAATTATCATCATAAATGTTTGCATCTTTTAACTTTTCATAATACTATAAGAAATAAGATTAAATTGTAAACCACTTGCTCCTCAATGGAGTGGGGGTTAAATGGATCAATGCCAAATAATTCAATAAATAATTTTTTCCCATTTGGTTTCTCTATCAAGTTTTCCTTTTCGATGAAATTTTCCTGAAAAGTGATACATGGCTTTCACGTACATGGCTTTCATTGTTTTTCTTTTGTTTTTCCCCGGCCAGGAAAGGGTTTCATGGTCATCTTCCATTTGATTGTTCTTTGAGTACCTAGTGACGAAAGCCTTCTCACGGAAAGTATAGGCATGATTGTATGGACCGACATATCCAACTCATATGGATGAAAAACCAAAATAGGTTGAGACAATACTATCATTTATGCATCAACAACATAGTAGAAACAACAAGATTGTGGGTTTTGTGGATGAATGTCTCCTCTAATAATAATATATGTTTCAAATTTATAAAATTATATAATTAATTATCAATTTTACTCAACTTAATTACACATTAAAAACTCAAATAACTTTACATTTGTATTGCAAAAAACACTTCCAAAAATCCGATTTCCACCTGAATATTTATTTTACATAAATATGGCTTTTAACTTTTACTTTGCCATTTAATAATTCATGTGCATCATTGTCATGTGTTTTTGTTTGGATGAAAATGAATCTTTAGCTAGTAATAAATCAAATTGAAATTATAATAAAAAAAATCTAGTAATATTTAAAGATTATTACTTATTAAATAATTAATATAATTATTGATCCCACAATAATTAACATTATTCTTTTAAGAAATTATTAGACTAAATAAATTATTTAATTATTACTTAGAAATAAATTTAAAATAACATGAATTATTAATTATTATTTAGTTCTTGTCAGTTTTTCTTATTTTTTTCTTTTCATTATTAATCTTTGACCTTAGTCGTTCTTTTATCCTTCATTCAACATCTTTTCCTGAAGATGGATCCCTATTGGGATTTGAAACGTCGAATAATGTTCTATAACACTGTGGATAATCTAGAAAGCTCCTCAATAAACGGTAACCACATGAGCTTGAAAACCATAATTTATCAGGCTACTGAGATCATGACTACAACTCTCAAACCAATCATAGAAAATTGTATCCTAACTTACTGGAAATTGTAACCCTAATATGGATTACATAGATTGAGATAGCTCGCTCAAGGAAAAATATTTCAACTATTAGTTGAAATGGGGACTCTAGAGGTCTTCTTGCCTCCACCCACAAACCCAATAGAAACCATAAAGTATTCAGGGAATCGAAGGTACAATTTCCTCCACCTCTTAGTTTTTCATCAACCAATGAACTCAAGGGAATCTAGAGACTTCACTCCACGATGAACACGTTAAGAATGATTCGACCCACTAAGCAGAATCGAGAATCCACTGTAAAACTTAAGGGAACAAGTAAGGGAGGCTATAGAGCTTATTCCAATAATGGAAGGGCTAGACCTATACCCTATGTTTTCAAGGGAATCTAAAGAAATCCCATATCCACTCTTTGGCCCCCCAGGGTATCTTGACACTTCTCCTCACCTAAACAAGCTCATTTGATAGTCCAATACTCAACCAAAAATATGAATAACTTCTTTTACAAACTAGGAACTATTTAGAGTTTCTTCCATTATTACACCATGTTTCCAATATGTTCTTTCTCCAATAGCAGGGATGCACACCTTCTCCCTAATCCAAACCATGCTCTATTTTGTCTTGTTGGTCCTGTGCTACAATAATCCCCGGATCCTAATAAACTCCCAAATTTTTCTAATATTATTTGTGCTTGTCTATGTTCTGTTATCTTTTTTTAATGCTTCTTGAGCCAGTTCTAGAAAGAGAATCAATAGAAAATGAAATATGTTCTACTAGGTTTCATGCTTCATGTGTTCTTGGCCACTTTAGTTCTTATTAGCATCATAGAAACAAGCTTAGGATCCCCCCTTTACTGGTTTTTCATGTTGTTTACACTATTGCACCATGTTTCCAATAAGTTATTTCTCTACCATCAGGTGCACAAGCATTCTTCCTAGTCCAAACCACAATTTGTTGTCTTACTGGACCTGCACTACAATAATTCCTAGATCTTGAGAAATTCCCAATTGTACTAAGTTTCTCTTTGTTTTTCTCTCTTTGCTATTGTGCCCTTTTTTCTAAATTCCCTAGGCTCCAATTCTAGGGTGAAAATAAAAAAAAAAAAAAAAAAAATTTTTAGTAGCTCTCACACTCTCTATGTTCTTGGCCATGGTAGTTATTCTTAACATCACAACAATAGGTTTAGGGTTCCCCATTTACTAGTTATGCATGTATCTTTTTATAATCTCTTGTCCATGGTGGCTCTCTCTCTCTCTATGTGTTGTTCACCCCTTGAAATTATTTTACTCACATAATTATCTAAGAATGTTAGCTTATCTCCACATGTCTTGGTTATCTCTTCTCCATGAGACATGTTTCCTCATTACAGTGCTGACCCCTCTTTGAAAATACCATGTGCTACCTTGAATTTCCCTATTTTTCATTTCCCTTCTTCCAAGAGAGCATCGGTTCTTTAATCCTACCCAAACCTCATAAATTTAGAGAAGCCTTAGGTCATTACCACACAACCAATAGGATTTAATCTCTATCACACCATTCACATTTTTTTCATGCAGCATCTAAACTACATAACCCAAGAAAAATCCTTCCAGAGTCTCTAGAATATATGTCCCTACTTAGCCCATTTGTTTGACTATAACAATTATTTAAGATAGACAAATCATTAACCATGGCTTGTCACATATAATTATTCATATGAGTTTCATAGTGATATTTTTACTTTTTATGCTAACATTATTAAATGGGATTAAATATAGCCGTTGAGTATCCCCTATCTAATCATACTCTAGCCGCTACAACTGTAACCATAGTTGTTTTTCCTGTAACTATAGCACTTATATTAGCAATCATAATTGTTCTCTAACATTCCATATATTTTTTGAAGTTGATAAAACTCTTGGACATCAATTTCATTGCTATAATTCCCAGATTTCCTCATGGTGCTATTGCCATTGTTGCAACTCCAATGTATTTTTTCCAACACATCAATAAACACTCTAGCTGTCTAATCAAGAAGCACTCCTCATGAAAGAAGATAATTAAGGAAGGAATATAACAAAATAAATAATCCAACTCACATTTATTTGAAGGAGAATTTTCAACCCATCCATATTAGATGTTAATTAGATCAATATATGTAATTTATTAATACATCCTTTTTGTGCTGAGATATATCTACGAAGTATAACTAAACTCTTCAAAAGACTTGAGTTTAGAAGCCATGTCACCATCTAAATCACTCTCTAAACACTCGATAACCTAAATTAGTTTAATTGATAAAAAATCATGTGAGGTATTGTTAGCATGTGGCCCATACTTAAATATTATAGATAATGCTTTGAATAACACATGATGTAATATTCGTATCAATACAATGTTAAGATCATGTGCTAACCACTTCCATGTTCATAGTTAGCCTTAACCTTGACATGTAGCTCTTAATTCTTGTTCCCAAACGTTCATTTATTTTTCACTGATACATCCTACCTACCTTACAATATAAAATTTCTCCTTGGCTGCAAATATAAGATTCATTTTTTTAGGAGGATAAATTCACACATAAGAACATGGATTTTATGCACCATGCCCTTTTTTCTTACACAAACATAAATCCAAACCCCAAGTAAAAGCACATACGAAAAAAGAAACAAAATTGAAGTAGGGCATCTAAGTTGTACGTTTTCGTGTTAACATTTATTGAAAATTTGTATTGACAATGAAAATTTCCAAGAAAGAGACTTTTCTCATTCACATCTTCAACAAGGTATGAGCTATTATACATATTTTTTGTGCATAAATCCTTTGATACAAGAGGGGATATTATCATAAAAAAATAGATAGGTATTTTTATTTTAGGGAAAGTTGTGCATCATCATGTTGGAGCTCATTATAAAAAATACACATTAGTCTTCATTTATCTTCCCTTTTACTCAAGTAACACATGAAAAAACATTGTCCTACCTCAATGACCACAATACAACGCCCATTCAATAAGACCTTGGATGACCATGCTTGTTTATAGTTGACCTTATTTCACCATGGTTGAATATGGTGAAGTATGGTTGACTATGAGTAAACATAATTTACCATGGTTGTGAAGTTTTAGCTATAAATGAAAATTTTGACTATGTTTTACCTTGTTGAGTGTGGTTGATCATGGTCAACCATGTTGCCAATGATTTACCATGGGTGAAAATTTTAACCATGTTTGAGAATGGTGTGCCCATTTTTTATTTTGGTTGATTATGTTGGCTGCCATGTTTATTATAACTAATGAATGTCCAATCATTATCAATTTGGTTGGCCATGGTTGACCGCGGATGAACATGTTCTCTACATCGACCATATTAAACATTGTATATATATCATGATTGGATATGGGTGACCATGTTTGAGTAGGTTTTACAATGTTTGAATATGTTTAGCCATGTTTGATCATGAATTCTATATATGAACATGTTGCCATGGTCGATTGTGCCTAACCATTGTGACAATAAGACTATGGTTAACAATTATGACATTTTTCAATTATGAATATATTTAACCGAACTAGATATGATTGACTATGGTTGACCCATTAGGGGAGTTTTGAGGTCTAAAACGGGCTTCCTAAGTAAATTATAAACTTATAATGGAAAAAAGAAAAAACTACTTCTCAACTTGTATTTTTAACTTATCTCCCTATGGGTTTACTCAAATTTCAAGAGGGAGCACTCGTTGGATGAAAAATTTTATTCCTAATACAAGGTGTAACCATGTTGCATACATGAAAAATGTGATTTCAATCACGTTTTTCATGCACTTCTAATTTTTTGTGTAGATGGGTCTGTCGAAAGTACGCAACATGGGTACTCCTTGGATGAGGAATTAATTTTTTCATCGAACAAGTACTCCTACTTGAAATTACAACTTGAAAAAGTAGTTTTATTATTTTATTATTTTGCAATATTTTACCTTTTTACCCCAAAAATAGTGAATCATCCTCGATGGTTGACATCATCATCTTGAATCCTATTGGTTCTTATACATTTTATTTTGGTTTAACATTTTTCTTAGGAGGCCCATTTTAGACCTCAAAATTTCTCTAATGATGTTGCATATGTTAGGTTTGTTTTGTATCGTTGAAAATGGTTAACTATGTGACAATGGTGGATACGATTAACCATGTGGCTATGGCTGACCATTGTGATGTTGATTTATGTTCGTAACATCACATCATGATGTGTATTTTTTTTCATCACATCATGATTTGAATGTTTTTCATCACATTTTGAGTCTACCATTTTTTTTCACAATGTTACATTGATACAAAGGGAAAGTGGCATCTACCCATGGTATTATAACTCAATAAAACATTCAAAATCCTATAAATAATGGTACTAATCTTAAAAAATTATAGGTTAGCCCACTACAATGTATGTTTCAAAAGATTCTCTTATTTTAATAAACAATTACATTTTGTTTCACATGTTTGGATGTATTCAATATGCACTTATTTTAGAAAATTATTTGATAATAATTTAATATACTAATGTGAGTTTTCTCTCTCTCTCTCTCTCTCAAGGCTCAAAACTCCCAAATATTAGACTCTAAGATCTATATCATTGGTATTTGAGAAAGTTAAGAATCCATAACAATCATGGTTTTAACGGTACCCCTTGGAGGTTCTTGGATTTCATCATATCTACTTGATAATGTCATGAGAATGGATTGAATTTCTATCCTTATTCCTCCGTAAATGATAATTAATGAAGGAAAACTTGAAATTTCCACCATTACAAACCAATGGAGGGGCGAAGACAAGGGGGATCCTGACATATTCTAGCTTATCCATATAAACACTACTAGTGGAAACACTATTCCCACATACCATTTCATGCCATTACTCCAGCCACACCCTATAATTCCACATCGCTACATATCCTTTAGCATCTCATCTCTATTTATTTTATTATAGAGTTTTCTAGTTTGATGGTTTTTGAAGTTGCAAGAAAGAAAAAATTAGATGCAGGAAGTGCTCCATCAATATTTGTGTTGCTAAAATTGTCTTGGGGAATTAGCATTGCAAAGATGATTTTAGGGAAATATGTGCATTTAAAATTTGTTATTATAGAGACTACTATCACTACTGGTCTCCAAAATGTGGGAAGTCAATTTTTCAACCAGTTGAAAATGACAAAAATATTTCTTGTTACATTTATGTGTTTCCTTTTTTCATGTGACACAAAGTCATTTATGGCTTATAAGATGATAAGGGCAGTGAAAAAATATCCATTTCTAGTAGGGCTTGTGATTGTGTGTTCAAATAATCTTCCTCCTCCTTAGATAAATATTATTATATTAGGGGATTCATATTCTTGGAAGGTACATCCATTATGTTCATGACCAGTTTGGGGGAGGACTAGTTGTATCTTTGATTCCAAATGGATACAGGGTTGGAAGTTTGATGGTTTTGGAGGAAATATATAGTGCAATGATGAGGGTGAAGACATCACAAAAATAAAAAAAATAACCTTTGACCTACTAGGAGGAATATCAAATATAGCCATGTATTTTATTATGTTGGAGAATTGTTACAATATTCCAATGTCAGTGATTACAATCAACTATGCTAATAATATTAGTAGAAGTTTCACCTATGAGTTCATGGAGTGTATAACCAACATGAATGTGGTTTCTACAAAATATTTGAAAGAGAATAATAAAGGTAGCATTGATATTATGCGCAATGGTTATGGTTGTTTATCCCTAGTTGATTTTACAAGTACCCCATCTTTATAATTTTGTTTCTTCGATATAAAAATCAATGTGATACATATAGTTGAGAAAATAAGGTATTACTTCAAACCAGAAGACAAACCTTCTTTAGACGCGGTTATCCAATTTTCAACTACCATCCATGTAGCCTCAAGAGTACCACAACCTAGAGGGAACAAAGATGGACAAGTAGACACTAACACTAAATTTCTCGAAGATGTTGCAAAAGCTCTAAATAATTAAGCAATGGACTCTAACTTCAAGAATAACTATAGAGATGATACATAATCAATGAAAACGAATATTATCGCTCCATCAATGGTTTCAAGAAGGCATAATTAAACATGTTATAATATAAGGAATATGGAGATAAGACTTTTAGTTTGATGCATCTCCAAATTATCCATCAAGAACAAAAAAAAATATGTTTGTGATAATTGTTGCTTCAAGGATTGCAATGGGTAGTCTAGTAATGATTCTTCAAGCATCACACTTATTAATAAATTATGAGTTTTCAAGATAGAAACCACATGTTGGTGATTTGTATTCTTGCATTCTAACAGCTAGGGGTGAATATGGTGATAGGGTTATCTCTATCGATTATATTGGAGTGTATTTTTGGATATGAAAAAATACCCCTATTAATGCCATGGTAATGTCATGGTGGAACTATCAAATCACAACAATATGAACAAAAAATGTGAAACATGAATATTTTATGACATCTCATTAGATATTGAGAATTTAAAAATATAATCCACCAAATTTCTACCATGCATTGGAATACTTGCAAGTAAATAATTTTGTGGTCCACTTGTTAGGCCATAAATTTTCAATATCACCATTGGCCCATAAGCATTATAGGGTACCGGTACCCTCAGACTACGATTCATCATAGTTTTGGATCACCCATAAAACCACAATTATAGGATGTGAATGTGGGTTGAAATAATCTTCCTCCTCCTTAGATGAAGAAGCTTAGATCAACAGATTCATGTTCATGGAAATTACATCCATTCTAGTCATGACCCATTTGCGGAAGGACTAGTCGTGTATTTGATTCCCAATGGATTATAGGCTACAACTCTGACGATTTTGGAGGAAAACTACAGTAAAATGATGAAAGTGAATATATCATTAAAATTACAAAACTAAACTTTGAACTACTAGGATGAATAGAGAAGCTAAACATGTTTTTGGTTATGTAGGAGAATGGTTACAATTTTATAGTGTTAGTTGTTGCAATATATGATGCAAATAATATCAATAGCAGTTTCCCCTGTGATTTCATGTAATGTGAAGCCTACACGAATGTGGTTTCTACAAAATATTTACAATAGAGGAATGAAGAGAACATTATTACTGCGTGAAATGGTCATGGATATTTAGTTGTAGTTGAATTTACAATTATCACATCCTTATATGTATTTCAATATACAAATTAATGTGCTACATCTATTTGATATAATAAGGTAAAAATTCAAATTTGAAGACAAATTTTTCTTAGGTAGTCAAATATCCAATTTTTAACTACCATCCATGTAGCCTCGAGAGTAATACGACCTAGAGTTAAAAATATACATGTAGAAACTAACACTAGATTTCTTGGAGATGTTGCAAAAGGTCCAAATTATCGATAATTAGCCTCTAACTTCAAGATTAGTTACAAAGATGATATGTAATCAATAACAGTGGATATATCACTCCAAAAATTGTTCCAAGAAGGGCTCATGAAATCTATTTTGAGGTAAGGAATTCCTACATAACCCTTTTAGTTTGATGCATCTCTAAAGTCTCCATGAACAACCATAAAATTTCTTTTTGTGACAATTGTTTCTTCAAGGATTACAATGGGAAATCTTGAAATTATTATTCAAGAAACATACTTCTTAATAAATTATATTTGTGCAAGCTCTAAATCATGTATTGGATCTCTAAATTCTTCCATTCTAGAAGTTAGGGATGCCTATATTAATAGGTCTATCTCTACCGACTATCTTGAAGTGTATTTTTGGTTACGACAAAATATTCCTATTGGTGCCATGGTAATCTCATGGTGGGACTATCAGATCGGAAAAATAAGAATAAAAAATTTGAAAATTGAAGATTTTATAACATCTCATTGGATAGTGAGAATTTACAAAGACAAGCCACCATATTTCTACCATGCCTTGACATACTCACAAGTGAATTATTTCAAGGTCCATTTCTTAGGCCATACAATATCAGTATCACCGTTAGAACATCAGCATTATAGGAAACCTGTATCCTCATACTACCATTCATCTAGTTTTGGGTCACCCATGTGTCACCAATAAACTCATAGTTATAGGTCAACTACAAAACAGTCCTTTTCATTAGCAAGGGTTTTGTGTAGTTAACCTATTGCAGGGAACTTGATGCTATCTAGACCAGTGCCTCCTAAAGAGGAGTATTGATTCGAGTGAAAAAGGACATCCATCCATGGTATTGTAACTCAATAAGGCATCCAAAAATCCTATAAATAATGAGCCTCACCTTTTTAAAATAAATATTGATCCACTATGACATTGTTGTCTTAAGCTTCTCCTATTTTAATAAAAAATTATCTTTCCTTTCACAAGTTAGGATGTATTCAATATGTATTTTTTTTAGAAATTTCTTTGATAATAGTTTAAGGAAATAAATTTTTTTCACACTATCTCTTATGGTTCAAGTCTCTAAGGTATCAGCCTCCCAAAATCTAGACCACATAAAAAAAATCCATTCAACACATTGCGAAATCAAATTTTGTTCACCACAGTTCATTGTGGTTTCTAGTTTATCACATGCAACATCAATTATTATTCATCGGATTGCGATGTAAATTTTTGTTTGACACATTTGAATGTTGATATATATTAGTCATATTGTGATGTTTACTTTTTCTCATCACATGTATTGTCATTTTTTTTTGTTACATTATGATGTCATTTTTTTGCCACATTGTGACATTGATTTTTGTTTATTACATTGTATAATTGATATTTTTTTGACACGTGGCAACATTAATTTTTTTTGGTCATAATGGGAGGTAAAGTATTTTCTATCATATGCGATGTAAATTTTTGTTCTGTACATTGTGATATCAGTTTTAGTTTGACACATTACAATGTGGATTTTTTTACCGCATTAGAATGTTGATTATACTGCATTTCATTTTTTTTCATCGTATCCTAACATATATTTTTGTTCATCACATTGTGACATTTATATTGGTTTGTCACATTGTAATATCAATTTCTCTTTATCATAGTGCATCATCACCACTGGTTTATCACTTTGCAACTCAACATTTTTCCCACACATTGTGACATTTATTATTATTCATAGTATTATTGGATCAATTTATATTCATAAAACTATGATATTAGGGATTGGTTTTCGCATGAAAAAATCAATTATCGTTAATCACACTACAATATCAATTTTTTGGAACACAATTGAGCTTGTTTGGACATGGTTGTTGTGGTTGACTATGGGTGTATATTGAAGATTATGGTTGGAAATGCCTCGCTATATATGAATAATGTTATATTATTCACCATATTTGTTCATGGTTGATCATGTTTGACCTTGATTAACTGTGGTTAACAATTAGTGAGTATGGGTTTATATGGATGAACATGGTAGTTAATGCTCAAAGATATATGAATAAGGCTGGTCATGGTCATCAATGATTGATTATAGATGAATTTCCTTGACCATATTGACTATGGTGGATAATGGTTAACCACTAATGAGATGGTTAATCATGGTGAAACATAATTGAGCTAGCTTGACCATGGTTGACCATTGTAGAGTTAATGTGACCACGATTGTTAACTTCTAGCTATAGATGTATATTGTTGACGAGGTTAACTATGATCAGTTGAGTTTACCATGATGACCATGATTGGCCATTCATGAATGTGGTTTACCATTGTAAGTCATGAATGACCATGGTTAAACATTGTTTATTTGGTTAGACCATGGTAAAATATGGTTGAACTTATTGACCTTGTTAGACCATAGTTCTTCATTCTCACTATGTTAGACCATACCTATATTTTCATGTTCAATATCACAAATAATAATAATAATATTAATATTACAAATAATAATAATAATATTAATATTATAAGTACAAATATTTAAATATTATTTCATATATTGTTCACCCACCTCAGAGAATAGCAATTGCTATGTATATGAAATATTTGTACCAATAAAATCTACCGAAAAAGATGACTTCCTATTGGTTCAACCGCGAAGCCTAATTCTAAGAGTGTCAAGGTAATTGGACCTATGATCTCTTAATAAAAATATGCTTTAATAATGAAGACTAAATTAGTTGAGTTAATTCTCAAATCTTAATAACATTTAAATGTTACTAACATTAATAAAAAAAATTAATTTAACAATAATAATAAGAGATTAATATTAAATTAGTAATATCAATATTTCTATTTTATACTAATACCAATAATATTTTATTTAAACATATATATTATAACAATAATAATAATCTATTGAAACCATAACTACCAAATTCATCATTATTGGAAAAAAGATATATTATACTAATACCAATAATATTTTATTTAAACATATATATAATATAATAATAGTAATGAGAAATAGTAAGTGCCGACTGCAGTTAGGAAATGGAAAGGTTGCCCGATTGTATGTAGGAAACGAAAATTAACTGTAAGTGGAGAAACTTTTCCAGTTCTCAATTTCATATTGTGTTAAAGGGTTTAAAAATTAGTGAGATAAAAAGGAAGAAAGAATTTTCAATTTCATAGGTTTAAAAAGTTGTGAGATAATAAAGAAAGAAAGAATTTGAGCATAAATTTAGTAGAGGAAATTTTATAAAAAATAATTGTTTTCTTAAATATATTTATATTAAGAGAATTTTATAAAAATTAATTATGAATATTTAATTTTTAAATATGTATTAATTCCAAAAGATTTTAGATAAAATTTGAAATCGAGTTTTGAGTTTTGAATATTTAACTTTTAAATAAATATTAATTATAAAATGATTTGAGATAAGTTTTGGAAGTAGTGAGGAAAGTTTTGAGTTTTGAAAAAAAGAAAGATTTTGTAGATAAGATATGTATGGTTGTGGTTTTGGTAAATAAACTGCAATTTTAAAATTATTTATACTGACTAAAATTATTTAAAAATATTTAAATTTCAAAATGAATAAAAAGAAAATGAAAAAGCATCGCTGTTATATGAAAAACAATATATATATTTAAATATTTAAGATATATACTCTTGATTTTATTTTTATTTTAAATTGAAAAAATTTCATCCAAAATTTTATAATATCATATCTAATCTCAAACTTAGTAAGTATAATCTAAACATACATATATAATTAATAATAATAAAAATAAATAACCAACATAGTTATTAATATTACATATAAATGTTAATAATAATTTGTTTAAACCTATCCTAAAATTCAAAACATTGATGTCGAATAACAGTGACATATAAATGTTCGTAGTATTACATGTAAACGTTAATAATAATTTGTTTAAACTTACTTTAAAATTCAAAACATTGATTCTAAATACAAATAAGCAGGGAGTTGTTTTTAGTGTGATTTTTTGACTGTTTTTTGGTGGATTTTTCTGGCCTAATTTTTTAAAAATCTGGCAAGAATATATTGAAAACAGAAATTTTTGATGAGTAACCTAAATATTCTAGAAGTTTTTTAGGGTGTTGAATCTATATTTACAATAAAAACTAGTTTAAATAACAGAAATCAAAATTTTACGTCAAATTTTTTCATCAAATTCCAACATCAAAAACACCAAAAAAAAAAAAAAAAAATTCCTGCTAAACCTACTCCAATAAGTAATCACTGCCTATGGATTGTTGTTCACTGCCGGCTTTCCAGCGAAAACTTCAAAAGTAAATGTTCCATAATGATGCTCGCTCTCCTTTATCGAAATGTCAATAATAAACTATAGTTATGTCGCTTCAATATTCTCTTTTAGTTACCATGACGAAAATACGAGTGATCGGAATTTTGGCTCTAAACTTAAGCCGCCCAACATTTCTGATAGATGGCATAGGCAGTCTGACCCTCAGCGATGGCTAGCCTCTGTAAGCATTAAATAAACATTACAGCAAACTTTCCAATAATCAATGTGATTATTTGAAAAAAATAACTATTCCAATATATAAACATTATGTAAAATGTGATTGTCTTTTAATTGAATTTCGGGTTTTTAAATGAAGATTCAACTATTTAACCGTAAGCATCGAATCCCAATTACTTCAACTATTAATTAATTAACCTAACCCTGGTTGCATAGACTGCATGTGTAACAAATATATCTTAATCCCAAATACATCCATTAAAAAACTCACTACAGTCACTGTGTCCAAATCTACAACGGAAATTTGAAGTACGGAATGTTATAAATAGGCTTTTTTCTCTAAATTTGTCTATTTTCCCTAATCAGTTATTAACGTGAAAGTGCAACTACAAATCTGTGAACACTAACAAATTCATTGACCCTAGTAACTTATCAGACTCGAGTACAATTACAAATCTGTGAACTCTAAGAGAGTTGTTTTGTACACCATAAGTGCCCATAGCCTAAGGTCTTTCTGCCAACATATCCAAGTTAGGCAAATGTTTAACAGAATAGCCAGATAACACCTTCGCCAAAACCTTACTGCAAGGATCATATTTGGAAGAGTGAACATAGTTGAATGGCAGTAGGTACTAGAAGTAGCTAAGTGGGCTTGCTTGTATAAAACATAATACAACTGAGCTAACGAACCAAACGCGTGACTATTTCATATGGGACGGATTCAGGGAGCATGCTTGGGGCAGGTTCTAGTCACAATCTCAAATATATTAAAATCAAATTTATTTCGAATGTTTGATGTTCAGCACATCATCTTGTCATTTCTTTCTTAAGAATGCTAAATATATTTAATAGGGCTGCAAGGTGAATCTGATGGAATTATTTGTACATAATTTATTTCGACGCATTCAGTTTACCAATTGGGAAAGTAAATACACATTTTGGCCACTATATTTTGATATATTCAGCGTAGTCACATAAAACAGAACGCAAGAAATTATATTCTATTTTATTTTGATATTTTCAACGTAAACACATCAAACAGAGAGCAAGAAACTTGTTTACCAGTTCCAATATTATTAATGAATAACTCGCTGCTTACATGATAACGTGGCCATCACCAAACAGCGACAAACCAGTATGTACTACTGTAATTGCTTGATATAACTACCATAACGATATCTAACCGCATTCTTAGACCGTAAAGGATGAAAAAATTGTGTCGCTACTTGATCTTTCTTAAAGCTTTTGCTCTTATTGCTAATTCTGCGTTCTCTTTTCCCTGGCTACATCACCCAGGAGTGGTGCAACTGGATGAGTCATTATCGTCAATCTTCTGATTTTCTTCCACGTTTTCGTACATGAAAGCAGCACCCACTTACACTGAAAATCCCCACCCGTTATTTTGCCTCTTTATTTTGCAATCTTTCCGCGTCCTATACGCGAAGCATGACGTATCTAGACGATTCACTAACCTCGTTCCTCTGTCTGGTCATCATTTTGATACTTGATCTTGAAAAAAGAAAGCACCAACGGCGATCCAAGTGCATTACTATGAGCAAAAGTTTTGCTACTGAAGCATTCCCGCGAGTTGGGTAGAGCGATAGGCTGATTTTCATAAATGCTGAACAATGTAAAAACAAACATGTGGGCACCCGATATTGGCGGTTCGTACGCAGCCAGCTCCGTCGGCCGCCTATCTAATATTGCATCATAAAGAAACAAACATAGTTAACAATACGACGCACTTTTGATCTATCCATAAATTTCAAGGTCACAGGAGGAAATGCAACCATGATACCTAAGCCATGTTCGTTCATGGAAAGCAAATAAACCGCTGACCTGCACAACTTAGCGATTCACATTGTTATTAAGGAACTAAATAATGGATTGTGCGTGGCATTTTGTCTTAAAATTGTTTTGATTTCAAGTGGATTCTAACATACCAGTGCATACTCGCCTCCACGAGCATCTGGATCCGTCATAACCTGATTATCGTTTTTGTCATGAATTGATTAATGATATGAATTTCAATTTGAAGAACGACAGATTAATAAATAAATGTTAGGCAACATATTGGACAACCCGACTGAAATCTCCGGAGCTGAATTTATGAAATCAAGAAGAACGATTTTTCAATGAACAACGTTTCATAGATTTCCAGTTGGCATTCAATTTAAACGGAATTGATGGAGAAAGTTGTTGGAATTTCTGAACATTCCAAACACAGAGCGAGAATAATTCTCCTCTTCAACATAGAGAAATGCTGGATAGAGATGGCATAAAATACTTTTTATTTCATCAACAAACTAAAACTATTACAAGTTTTTTCCCCAGAAGTGGGATTACAAAATACTTGACTACTACAGACGCAGTGCTCTAAAAAAAAACTTCTCTATAAACAGTGTTCTCTGGTCTTAGTGTGTTTTTCTCTGCCTGTGGGCTTTTCATTACACAACAAAAAAAACATTACAATGAACCTAAGGACCTTTTTTACTTTATATATATGGCACGACGTTATATAAAATAAAACATAAAACAAAATATAAAAGGTTTTAAAAAAAACCTTGATACACTGCCTGAACATAAACTTTAAACAAAAAATTTATTTGTGCGATATGCGAGTGGAGCCCACATCGCAATCAATGATCGGCGGAACAACGACTTTGGTGGAATGGACCTTTGAAACTGGCGATGAGCGATGTTGCGATGGCGCGTTGAGCGATGAGCACTTGCGCTATCGGCATCAGCGACGAACTTTGGAATGGATGGTTGAATGGTTTGGCGGATGGAAATGAGTGATGTGTGATGGACCCCACGGCGGAGATCGCATCGGCGCATTGGCAGATGAGTGTTGGAATATATGAAAATTCCAGAAAAAAACAATGGAGAGAGTAATACTCTCCTCTTTAACATAGAGAAATATAAAATTTCACTCACAAGGATAGAGTTTCAACACTGAAAAAGAACTTCTATTCCTTTAAAAAAAATTGTTAAAATAATTTCTGGACTGCTGCAAAACGCAATGCCAAACGAGCCTTCTCTGTCTCAACAAAAACACACACTGTCTATGTAATTTTTCAACACTCTGTCACTCAAAAAATAACACTGCTATGTATTACGCACTGTTGTGCTGTTCAAAATTAAAAACATAACATTACAGGCTCTCGGGCCTTTACATTATATATGCCACGTATATAAAAATAAAACAAAACAAACTATTAAAACTTAAAACTAAAGTCTGTTTAAAATAAATGTCATTGGGGCGCACACATTTTAATGCGTGTATGATATATATCATATGTTAAAACAAAACACTAACCTTTGACACAAAACTTTGATCACGCGATGAACCCAGACTTGAAATAACTATGAACCAAATCACAATAACCTTTTCACGTAACAAAATCGTTGACGTCACAAGAACTTTTGTGCACGCGATGTAAATTCAAATCCACCTCATAAAATTTTCGGGTCTGCCGAGGGCTTGCTGACGCAAGCGCCATTTGTGACGCGAAATGCGTTTATAAAATCCACTGTATAAAGTGATCGGGTCTGTGGCTTAAACATAAAGAACGAACCATACAAAAGTTTCGATTGCCAATTAGGAACCAGATGCGATGGCCAACAATAAAATCCACTACATAATATTGGATTGGGTCCGCCACTCCACATTTGCCATTGGGCCGCAAAAAAAACATTTCCGATTGTATCAGACCCAAGATAAAAGTTAACTCCACTGCATAACAGGGATCGGGTCTGCCTTTCACATTGTGCAATCGTGCCAATATAACAAAGGCTTCTGATGCGATATTTCAATCGCTACATCTCCGATATAACTTGGCTGTGTAATATATCTGAACCATTCCACTTGCGAAACTCGCCACATTAACAAGACACTTATGCTGCGGGACCACGGGGTATATAAAAAAAGGCCCGTGTACTTATAAAATATCTGCGTGACTATGTTTTAAAAACAAAAGTACTATGTTTTTCCCAAAATAGAGACTGTCCCCGATCAAAATAAAAAGACTCTGTTTTTAAATGCAGAGGACTGTGCCGACCAAAAAAAACAAAATTGAAACTGACTGTTCACTCCATTTGGAAAGCAGCTGGAGGACATAAACTTGGTAATCAAAATTGGAAAGTGGCTCTGCACAGGACTGTTGAAAGTAACATTTCAACACTCCCCATTACTTTCAACTGCTGGGTTATCAGTCATACCCAGGCATTTTCTCAAAAATTCAAAACTCTTCTATCCCAATGGCTTGGTCAGAATGTCTACAAACTGCTCCTAAGTTCTGCAGTGTTCCAAAACAATTTCTCCATTGTTTACCAATTCCCTGATGTAACGAAATTTTGTGTCAATGTGTTTAGTTCTCTAGTGAAACACAGAATTCTCAGATAATTCAATAGTTGAGCTATTGTCAGAAGAAATCACTATTCCTTTTGCCTGCTCTTGGCACAAACTTCTTAGCATCCTCCTCATCCAAATTGCTTGACATGCTGTTGTTGTAGCTGCCACATATCCTGCCTCTGTTGTAGACAACGCTACAATAGGCTGTTTCTTAGAAGCCCATGAAATGGCTCCTGAACCCATATGAAAAACATAACCGGAAGTGCTCTTCAGATCATCTACACTTCTAGTCCAATCACTGTCAGCGTATCTAAATCTAAATATTCTGAAGCAGTATATAAAATGCCATACCTTTTGGTTCCTTTAACATACCTCAGAATTCTCTTCACTGCCTGCCAATGTGCGTCCTTTGGCTTCTCCATGAATCTGGAAATCAAACTAATAGCATGCATTATATCGGGCCTAGTTGCAGTCAAATACATGAGGTTTCCAACTATGCTCTTATACAAAATAGGATCAAAATCCTTGCTACTGTCCTCTCCATTGAGTTTTAATCCCATCACTGTTGGAGTGTTTGCTGCTTTGCTCTCTTGCATATTAAATCTTTCCAGCACTTCATTAACATATTTTTCCTATGAGATAAAAATCCCATTTTCATCTTGTTCTACTTTTATTCCTAAGAAGTATTTCAACAAACCCATGTTAGTCATTTCAAATTCTTCTTTCATGACTGTTTTAAAATTTTCAATAAGGTAATCATCACTACCTGTGAAAATAACATTATCAACATATAAAACCACAATTAACATTTTACCATCATTTTCTTTGATGTAGAGGGTGGGTTCTCCCTCACGCTTTTCAAATCCATTTTCTAGTAGATAAGAATCTATTCTATTGTACCATGCTCTTGGCACTTGCTTTAGCCCATAAAGAGCTTTCTTCAACTTGCACACTTTGTGCTCTTGGCCTTTCTTTTCATAGTCGAGAGGCTGTTCAATGTAAACCTCTTCCACTAACACTCCATTTGGGAATTTTGACTTCACGTCCATCTGGTAAACTTTCCACTTGTTTTGTGCTTCTATGGACAACAATGCTCTCACAGTTTCCATTCTAGCAACCAGTGAAAAATTTTCCTCATAATCTATCCCATGCTTCTGCTTATACCCTTTTACAACAAGTTTGGTCTTGTGTCTCTCTATTTTACCTTCAGCATTACTCTTGGTCTTATAGACCCATTTAACTCCAATGACATCTTTACCTTTTGGGAGTTCAACCAAATCTCAAGTCTTGTTTCTTTCTATGGCATTAATCTCCTCATCCGTAGATTTTATCCATTTCTTATCCTTATTAGCTTCTTCAAAGTGGATAGGGTTATCAACATGACAATATAAATCAAACAAAGAATTCATACCTTCATTTTCTGTGTCTTGTTCATAAATTTCATTCAAATTTCTGAACTTATTACCTTTTTCATTCGGTGTACAAGTGGTTGAAGAAGCACTCAAATTTCCTCCTTGTGGTGTGCTTGCAGAAACACTTTCATTTCTTTACAAGGGTGTCTCTGGTTGCCCTTGTGTTGGTACTGTTGTTTGGGGATGTATTTCAGCCAACTCATCATTATCTCCATCATGAGAAAAACAGTGTTTAACATTCACTGTTTGCTCTATGCTTCCATCCCAAGCTTCCTCTTTAATAAAATGAACATATCTTCTCACAATAAACTTCTTGGTGGATGGGTTGAACCTGTAAGCCTTGGATTCCTCACTATATCAAATGAAAATAAATTTCTCCCCCTTGCTGTCCAACTTCTTCCTTATCTGATCCGAAATGTGTTCATAAGCCACACATCCGAAAACTTTCATGTGTGTGACATCTTTCTTTGTGCCGCTCCATGCCTCTTCCAACACTTTGTTCATAACTGCCTTTGTAGGGCACCTATTCAAAATGTATGCTCCACAATGTACAACTTCATCCCAATAATCATTAGGAAAATGCTTTGCCTTTAACATACTCCTTGCCATGTCCATTATGGTTCTATTCTTCCTTTCAGCAACTCCATTTTGCTGCGAAGTATATCTAGTTGTAAACTACTTATGAATCCAATTTTCTGTACAAAAATGTAGAAAATATTTAGAGATATACTCAGCTCCTCTATCAGTCCTTAGGAATTTTATATGCATCCCACTTTCGTTTTCCACAAGTGCTTTGAAATTGAAAAATATTTCAAACACTTCACTTTTGTTTTTCAAAAAGTAAACCCAAGTTTTTCTAGTAAAATCATCAATAAATGTTAACATGTAATGGCTGCTAGCAAGTGATGGAGTTTGGATTGGTCCACATAAATCAGAGTGGACAATTTCCAAGGGTGCCTTTGCCCTTATGCTTTTCCCGGAAGGAAAAATTTCTCTATGTTGTTTCCCCAAGATAAAACCTTCACAAAGGTTGTCTGGTTTCTCTATCAATGGTAAACCTCTTACTATTCCTTTTCTATTCAACAAGTTAAGGCCTCCGAATTTGAGATGTCCAAATATCAAGTGCCACAACCACTTGTCATCTTTTGGTTCGCTTTGGAAAGCCTCTTGTGTCACTGTTGCTGTCTCTTCTTCATTTTTCAAATCTGCTCTCATTCTGAGAGGGAACATCCTGTTCCTTGTCATATTCACTTCAGCAATACATTGTTTGCTGGGTGGTTTATCCATGATGGTACAAAAATCATCCTCAAAAAATACATTGTACCTCTTTTGAACAAGTTTTCCAATACTTAAGAGGTTACACTTCATTCCTGGAACATAATAGACATTTTCTATAGATTTCTTTACTCCTTTGCTTGTTAAAACATTTACATCTCCATTTCCCATAACATAAACTTTACTATCAGTCCCTAGTGTGACTTGTGACTTCACACTCTGTTCTAACATAGAAAACATTGCTATGTTTCCTGTCATATGCTTACTATAACTGGAGTCTAGAAATGATAAGTCTTAATTCTTTTCTTCAGCCATATTACAAGCTAAAAACAATTTATCTTGGTTGATATTTTCTCTAGTAAAATTTCCATTTGTTCTATTTCCCATATCATGCTGCTTTTTTCTACATTCATTAGCATAATTCTCTAGAGATGAGTTTTCATTTTTCCCCAATCTCTACTCATGGGTCATCAGTGATGCATGTAGCTCATCCACTAAAAAATTTGTGAGATCCTTATTCTCCTCTATGGTGGTGATAATCACATCAAATATTGAGGGTAAAATCATCAAGAGATTTTCCACAATCCTGTTTTCTTTAAGAGTATCTCCATGAGACCTTATCTGTGTGACCATTCCAATCACATGAGTGAAGAATGAGTCAATGTTATTTGACTCCTTCATACAGAGAGTCTCAAAGTCTCTCCTCAACAACTAAAGTTTTACTGTCTTCACTTTCTCCATGCCTTGATAGGTTGTCATGAGAGTTTTCCATGCTTCTTTATATCGCTTGGCTATTGTTATCCTTGGAAACACACTCTCATCCACTGCTTGATACAAAAAATAGAGGGCTCTTGAATCCTTCTTCTTATTGCTCTTCAGTAGTTCCTTCTCTGCTTGTGTTAAATCATCAAGCTCATTTTCATCTGCTGGCTCATAAAATCCATCCTCAACAAGTTCCCATAAATCTTGGGAAGCAAATAAATCTCTCATAGTTATTGACCAGTAGTCATAATTTTTTCCATTAAATTGTGGGAGCTAGGTATTTCCAATACCCATGCTAGTGCTAGCTCTAGCCATTCTTTCACTTTGAACTATGCTTCAAAAACACTTGACTGTGTATTTAAAATAACTGACTGTTCTGCAACAGTAACACAATAAATATGTATAGAGAAATACTTTAGATTCTTCTTGACTGAGTCTTCACACTGCTGGAGAAGCTGTTGCAACAAAGAACTCCTTCCTTCAGCTTTTTTGACCTTCAAATAGCCTAGACTAGTGTTGATACCATGTTGGAATATATGAAAATTCCAGAACAAACAATGGAGAGAGTAATACTCTCCTCTTTTAACACAAAGAAATATAAAATTTTACTCACAGGGACAGAGTTTCAACACTGAAAAAAAACTTGTATTCCTTTAAAAAAAATGTTACAATAATTTCTGAATTGCTGCAAAACGTAGTGCCAAACGAGACTTCTCTGTCTCAACAAAAACACACACCGTCTGTCTAATTTTTTAACACTCTATCATTCACAAAATAACACTGCTGTGTGTTACGCACTGTTGTGATGTTCAAAATTAAAAACATAACATTACACACTGTTGGGCCTTTACATTATATATGCCACGCATATAAAAATAAAACAAAACAAACTATTAAAACTTAAAACTAAAGTCTGTTTAAAACAAATATCGTCGGGGCCCACACATTTTAATGCGGATATGATATATATCATATGTTAAAACAAAACATTAACCTTTGACACAAAACTTTGATCACGCGATGAAACCGGACTTGAAAGAACTATTAAGCAAATCACAATAACCTTTTCACATAACAAAATCGCTGACGTCACAAGAACTTTTGTGCGTGCAATGTAAATTCAAATCCACCTCATAAACTTTTTGGGTCCGCCCAGGGCTTGCTGACACAAGCGCCATTTGTGATGTGAAATGTGTTTATAAAATCCTATGTATAACATGATCGGGTCCATGGCTTAAACATAAAGAACAAACCATACAAAAGTTTTTATTGCTGATTTGGAACCGGACGCGATGGCCAACAATAAGCTCCGCTACATAATAGTGGATCAGGTCCGCCACTCCACATTTGCCATCAAGCCACAAACAAAACATTTCCAATTGTATCGGACCCGAGATCAAAGTTAACTCTGCTGCATAACAGGGATCGGGTCCGCCTTTCATATTGTGTAATCGAGCCAATATAACAAAGGCTTCCGATGCGATATTGCAATGGAGCCATCGCCGATATAACTTGGCTGTGTAATATATGTGAACGGTTCCTCTTGCAGAACTCACCACATCAACAAGACACTTATGTTGTGGGGACCATAGGGTTTATAAAAAAACGCCCGTGTACTTATAAAATATATGCGTGACTATGTTTTAAAATCAAAAGTACTTTGTTTTTCCCAAAACAGAGACTGACCCTGATCAAAATAAAAAGACTCTATTTTTAAACATAGAGGATTGCGCCGACCAAAAAGAACAAAACTAAAACTGACTGTTCACTCCATTTTAAAAGCGGCTGGAGGACATAAACCTGGTAATAAAAATTCGAAAGCGGCTCTGCATAGGACTGTTGAAAGTAACATTTCAACAATAACAAGCCTAATCATAAGCGGTGGGTAGACAGTTGAGATGTGCAATTGCAATGGTGGTGGGTACCACATCGCATTGCGATGATAACAATGAACCTACGGTTTGGGCGGATGGCGATAAGTGTTTGCGATTTGGGATGGATGTGGGGACCACATCGCATCGCAGCATCGGTAGTGATATTTGTTGTGGTATGTAACGCTCATCTGTTGCGATGTGTGATATTGCAACATCCCATCGCATCAGTGCTTCTCATCAACAAGACACTAAAACAATATTTGGCGATGGGCGATGAAGTGTGGGGACCACAGATGACGTGGCCCATTCAAAACTTAAAATACTTGGCGTGTTTAAACAAAAAAAAAATCTGTTTGTGGTTTTTAAGGGCTTAAAAGCTCGAAACGTCTGTTCTTTAATAAAACTATTGTTGCGTGGCTTGGACCACAGATTCTTCAATTTCTCCTGCAAAATAGGCTATGACCTATATCAAAATTCAATTTCTTCTCTGCAATGGTGGCTGCATTCATAACCAAAATAAATTCATCTCTACGGTTTCTCCATTCCTCTTGAATGCACAATGTTGTGCATCCATTATGCTCTGTCCCTCTACTGTACTTTGTTTCTACCTGCACGAGGTACGCAGGTGACTTTAACACTTTCAACACTCCCTCTTAAAGTCAGCTGTTGGGTTATCAGTCATACCTAGTTCTTTTCTTAAATATTCAAAAGTATTTTGCCCCAATGGCTTTGTCAATATATCTGTAAATTGCTCCGCTGTTCTACAATGCTGTAAAACAATTTCTCCATTGTTCACCAATTCTCTAATATAGTGAAACTTAGCATCTATGTGTTTTGTTCTTTTACGAAACACAAAATTATTTGACAATGCAATAGCTGAGCTATTGTCACAATATATCACTATGCCTTTTACCTATTCTTGGCACAAATTTCTCAATATCCTTCTCATCCACACTGCTTGACATGTTGCTGCTATAGCTTCTACATACTCTGCCTCTGCTGTAGACAATGTTACAATGCGTTGTTTCTTAGAAGCCCATGAAATGGCTCCTAAACCCATATGAAAACATAACCAGAAGTAATTTTTTAGCCATCAACACTTCCAGCCCAATCACTGTCAGTATAACCAATTAATTCTAAATTTTCTGAAGTAGTATACAAAATACCATACTTTTTAGTTCCTTTCACATACCTCAGAATTCTCTTTGTTGTCTGCCAATGTGCATCTGTTTGCCTCTCCATGAATCTAGAAATCGAACTAACAACATGCATAATATCTAGCCTAGTTGTAGTCAAATACATGAGGCTACCAACTATGCTCTTATACAAGCTTGGATCAAAATCCTTGCTGTTGTCATCTTTTCTCAAATTCAATCCCATTACTGTGGGAGTAATTGCTACCTTGCACTCCTACATATTAAATCTTTCTAAAACTTCATTAACATATTTAGCTTGAGAGATAAAAATCCCATTTTCATTTTCTCTACTTATACTCCTAAGAAGTATCTCAACAAATTCATGTCAGTCATTTCAAATTCTTCTTTAATGACTATTTTAAAATTTTCAATAAGCTAATTATCATTACCTGTGAATATCACATCATCAACATATAAAACAACTATCAACATCTTACCATCCTTTTCTTTGATGTATAATGTGGGTTCTCCTTCACATTTTTCAAACCCATTTTCCAGTACATAGGAATCTATCCTACTGTACCATGCTCTTGGTGCTTGCTTCAGCCCATAAAGAGCTTTCTTCAATCTGCAAACCTTGTGTTGTTGGCCTTTTTTCTCATAGCCTAGAGGTTGTCAACATAAACCTATTCCATTAACACTGCATTTAGAAATGCTGATTTTACATCCATTTGGTATAATTTCCATTTGTTTTGTGCTGCTATGGACAACACTACTCTCACTTTTTCCATTCTTGCAACTGGTGCAAAAGTTTCTTCATAGTCTCTTCCATGCTGCTGCTTATATCCCTTGACAACAAGTTTGTCCTTGTGTCTTTCTATCTTACCTTGAGCATTACTTTTGGTCTTGTAGACCCACTTTACTCCAATGACTTCTTTACCTTTTGGGAGATCAACCAACTGCCATGTTTTGTTCTTTTCTATTGCATTAATTTATTCATCCATTGCTTCTATCCATTTCCTATATTTTATGGCTTCTTAAAAATGAATATGATCATTAACATGACAATACAAAGCAAATAAGGAGTTCATACCTTCATTTTTTGCTTCTTGTTCATAGATTTCATTTAAATTTCTGAATCTTGTTCCTCTTTCATTTCGTGTACATGTGCTTGAAGAAGCACTCAAATCTGCTCCATGTGGTGTGCTTGGAAAAGCACTCTCATTTCTTCTCAAGGGTTTTCTTACTCTTGCTTGAGGTGTCCCTTGATATCCTTGTGTTGGTGGAGGTTGTACTACTGATGAGGTATTATTTTCAGCCACATTTTCCTCATCTTCATCATGAGACAAACAACTTTTAACATTGATTGTTTTCTCAATGCTTCCATCCCATGCTTCCTCCTCAATGAATTACACATCTCTGCTTATAAAAAACTTCTTAGTGGATGGGTTATACAATCTATATCCCTTGGATTCTTCACAATATCTAAGGAAGATTCACTTCTCCCCCTTAATGTCCAACTTCTTTCTCAACTGATCTGGAATGTGTGCATATGCCACACACCCAAAAGATCTCATGCGGGTGACTCCTTGTTTTCTGCCACTCCACGCTTCTTCTGGAACTCTATTCATTACAACTTTTATTCGGCATCTATTTAAAATATACACAACACAATTTGTTGCTTCTGCCCAATACTCATTTGAAAATTGTTTTGCCTTCAGCATACTTCTCACCATTTCTATTATGGTTCGATTTTTCCTTTCAGCAACTCCATTTTTCTGCGGTGTGTACCTTGTAGTAAACTATTTTTGTATGCCATTTTCTTTGTAAAAACACATAAATTATTTTGAGATGTACTCGCCTCCTCTATCAGTTCTTAGCACCTTGATATGCTACCGACTTTGTTTCTCTACAAGAACTTTAAAGTGGCAAAATTTTTCAAGGACTTCACTCTTATATTTCAAGAAATAAACCCATACTTTTCTTGTAAAATCATCAATAAAGTTCTGCATGTAATTGCTTCCCGATACTAATGTTGTTTTCATCTGCCCACACAAATTTGAATGGATAATTTCTAAGGGTGCTTTCGCCCTTATGCTCTTTCCTGTTGGAAATTTTTCTCTGTGTTATTTTCCCAAGATGCAGCCTTCACATAGGCTGTCCGGTTTCTCAATAAATGGTAGTACTCTTACCATTCCTTTTCTGTGTAACAAATTTAGACCTCCGAAATTGAGATGTCCAAATCTCAAGTGCCATAACCAATTCTCATCTTTCACTTCCTTCTAAAAGACGTCTTGAGTTACAACTTCTACATTCTTTCCTTTTCCCTTCAAGTATGTATTGAGATTGAGTGGAAACACTCTATTGCTAGTCATTTGTATTTCAGCAATAATATTCTTTCTTGCAGGTATGTCCATTATTTTCCACACATCATTTTTAAAAACTACATTGTAACCTTTTTTTATGAGCTGCCCAATTCTCAAAAGATTACACTTAAAGCCATGAACATAGTACACATTTGGCACAAATTTCTACTCAACATTTCTTGCAGGGATACTTACTCTGCCTTTTCCTTTCACAAAGATCTTATTATCAGTCCCTGTTGTAAATTCAGATTTAACTTCTTCATCAATATTGGAAAACATTGCTATGTTTCCAGTCATGTGATTAATGTAGCCTGAATCCAAGAACCATACATCATCCTATCTATCTTGTGCTACATTACATGTTAGCAACAAATTCTTTTGGTTCTTTTCTTCTCTTGCTACATTAGCATTCTGCCTATTATTCATGTCATTTTTCTTTTTCCTACACTCATTGGCATAATGCCCATATATTTTTCAATAATGACATTGGACATTGGATTTTTCATACCTTTGTCCATGAGCATGTTGATTTCCACCTTGCTGGCTGCTGCTTTGGCCTTGGCTGTGATTCTGATTGTTGCTCCTTCCATGAGTATGAGAAGGGATATTTCTTCCTCCTTTGTTTTGGCTTCTACCTCTTCCTCTTCCTCTGCCTTGACCTCTTCCTCTTCCAAAATGCATCTGGGTCTTGAAGGAATGTTCTAGAGATGGGTTTAAATATCTTCCCAATCTCCGTTCATGAGTCATCAGTGATGCATGAAGTTCATCTACTGTGAAATTTGAGAGATCTTTTTTCTGTTCAATGGTGGTTAAAATAACATAAAACCTTGAGGGTAGGCTTCTCAATAGTTTCTCCACAATCCTTACTTATTCAAGTGTTTCTCCATAAGACTTTATCTGCTTTACCATCCCAATGACATGTGTGAAGAATGAGTCTATGTTATCAGACTCTTTCATACAGAGAGTTTCAAAATCTCTCCTCAGCAATTGTAGTTTTTCTACCTTAACATTCTCCATACCTTGATAGGCTATCTTAAGAGTATCCCATGCATCCTTGGATCTCTTAGCTGCTGCTATCCTTGGAAATACACTCTAATGTACTTCTTGTTGGGAAAAATACTGAGAGCGGGGGGGGGGTGAATCAGTATTTAGGACTTACTCCAAACTTTTTACTTTTCCATTCACTAAAACCCATACGCTACTTTGCTGAAGCCAACTAGCGTATGCACACGGATATCCTTCATAAAACTCACGTATATACAAAGGTCTTATTATGCATTTATTTCTTTACTTAGGTCTATGCATCATTCATTCATCAGATGTTTAGTTAACAGTAAGCATGTGTAATAATAACTGAATAAACCATCACACATAAGCAACACACATGAACACCAGGATTTTAGGTGGAAACCCAAGTCGGGAGAAAACCACCGATGCCGTTGTCTCAGCCTTCAATATTTTATTATAGAGAAAACATCTTACAACCATGTACTCGCGCAGACTCATACCAGCACGCAGGCACCCACCTGCAGAAGGCTACAGCCTTCTCTCATTAACCAGCCTCTCCTGGAAGGGAGCTAGGACCCCCTGCTCTCGTTTACCAGCCTTAGCTGGAAGGGAGCTATGACCCCCTGACTGAAGGCTACAACCCTCAATACCACCATGGACCACGTTTCATCAATTTTCATACTGGATCCAATATCTTCAATACATCACAACTTGCAGGCCACTTTTCATCACATTTTCAAACTGGACCCACTACACACATTTAAGATCAATCATACATCAAACTGAAACTTACAACCCCATCAATTCATTCATTGAATCATCAACCAACAACTTGATCTTCAATCAATCATAATCAGCAGCATGTTCAACATTCAAACAACCCAGATCTGTATGAATACATCATTGACATAATAGCAGTAGAACAACATAACAGATCAGACATTTCATTCCACATACTTCAGAAAACCCTAGATCTCATACGCACTTTCACTTCACAGAACCTGCGTATATACGCACTTTAACAGAAACAAACCTGTGTATACATCTGCACACATTTCAGAGCTATCTCACATTCCATACGCGCTTTCTCTGAATCCGACCCGCGTATATACGCGATTTCTCTGTTACAAACATGCGTATACATCTTCAGACATTTTAGGGCAGTGCAGCTCTCTAGAATAGATAAACAGCTCAGATCTTCATTCTTTACTTCAGCACAGATTCGCCAGATCACAGATCTAATCATTCCATAACCAGATCTAGAAATTACATTTCAGATCTAGAGATCCCTCTTCATCATTTTCTTCATAGGTGCATCATATATTCAGATCTATCGATTAAGAACAGAGTTCAACCATCCAGATAAACTTCAGAGTGAAGTGTTCATTTAAAGCCCAGACACATGCACACTTGCACTATGAATTTCTTCTCCTTATATAGGTTTAGCCTTTGTCAATACCATTACCCAAAACCACACAACTTCTAATGGTATTCCTGGACGGGATCAAATAAACAATCCAGTGCTCAATACAGTGGGCCAATACCATGGTAATGCCCCTAGGTATCATAGTTTTTAGAGCGCAAAAGGCATACGTGACTTTGAGCTTGCGTATCCGCGTGTATACGCAACTTCACCTCATAAAAACTGCGTATATGCTAACCCTGAATGTATATGCGGGTTCCCTTCACAAAAGTAGAGTATATACGTGGGTTGCCTTCACAAAAGTAGCGTATACATTGCGACATATTATATTTATCATTTTCCTATCACTTGCTGGAATTGTTTTCTCTGTCACATCTGAATTGATTTGTAGATACATCATTCTTACATCTTTAGCACATAGGTTGCTTATCATAGGCAACTCATCAAGTAGGTTTCTATCAAGAACAACTTCAACAAGTAGGTTTCCATCATCTTCATCAAGTGGGTTTCCATCAAGGACAACACTCTGCATCATATTGCCAACTATCTCCCCCTTTGGACTTGATGGCAACCACGATGGTGTTTGATCACAACAGATAGATACATTAAGCATAATGATATTCTCCCTCTATTCAAACACCATGTCACTCTCCCCCTTTGACATCAAGGGCAAAGGGAGGATCAAATACCAACACAAGGTTTTTCTCCTCATGTAGAAAGAAGAGCCTTGTAGATCTCATGTGCACTGAAGTTACCATGCTCCCCCTGAGTTCATGCTGAATGTTCAAACATATTTTTCAATGAAGTACATGACTCTATGACCTTTCCTATCACCAAGGACTCATACTTACATCAATGATCCAACCAAGTGGATTTACATATGTGACACAAGTACCCAACCAAGTGGGTTTACACATTTTTGACTCAGCTGCCCAACCAAGTGGGTTTATAAATTTGAACAAGTCCTTACATGACTGAATATTACAATTTTACATCATAGGTCTCAACATGACCTTCTTCATCAAATTACAAATATGACCTTTTGTAAAAAATACCAAAAATACCTCAAGAGAGAGATCATATATCAAAGTCATCATAATGCCAACAATGCATTACTCTCAGCAAGAATAATGAGAATGCCACCAATTCATCCTTTCCACAAGACCAATGCTCCCCCTTGGCTTGTGCATCCTGAACACTTTCAACATCGAATCGTCAAGGCATATTTATCAAGAAACATTAGAGACTGAAACAGAATTATGAGTACTGGAACACCACCAGAGATATCAACCTATATTGCAGTTCTGCTGAAAAATGCTGAATCAGAGAAATTTGTCAGCAACCACACATATGCGGTTTTCTTTGTATGAACTCGTGTATATACGCGACTATCGTTTAGGAAATCCACGTATCCATTTTAATCTTCTGATTTTGAACAGATCTGATTTCCTGAAAGGCAGAGATAGCTTCCAGCTTATGCCTGAGATATTTTGAATGCTCCCCTGGAATATATGAGAGAAGAACAAATAGGACAATGTAGCATAAGCACATTAGTAACCAAGCCTTCAAACTCTTTGCAGCATCAACATATTCTTCCTAAGAGGAATTATCATACCAGAACAACTTATATAATAAAGCATACGTGTCAAGAAATCATTCATGTGATCTTATGTCACCAAGATCTTCAAGATTTATCATGATCATAATGTAACATGTGTAAGAATTAAAAGAGGTCTCAACCCGCAACAAACTCTGCATGATTTATCCTTATCTCTGAATCACAAGACTTCCATATTATCCATGTGTGAAAACAAAAATATTCTTCAGCAAAAAGCAATCAGGGTTCATCCATAATCTCATCATAATAAACCATGTATCATGTCATCATCATTTATAACTGAGAAATAAACAGATACAGTGCCAATGATACAATCATTAATAGTCAGACTGATGCTACCGTTGAACCTGTACTCCTGATCTTCAGCTGTCATACAAATTTTCTTATCATAAGTAAATACACGACTGTTTCCACTGTAACTTGTGTGTATATGCGGCTTTAGTTCACTGAACCCGCATATGGAAAGTGAAATATTGAAAACTTTACATTCCTTCATCTCCCCCTGAAGTTGTACCACCTGTACCTGTCTTCTCCACATCAGATGCTCTGTCAGAAACAAACATAACCAGAATAATGAGAATCATCATACATTGCTCCCCCTGTGAAGATATATTACTAATCCCTATAATGTATCTCACATCATTCATGCAGTCATTATTAGAAATAAGCTTTAGAAGCGGATGACAGCAGTAGGGTCAATATTCCCTACGTTTCTGACCGGTCTTCCTTCCTTTTCCAGCTTTTCTTGAAGTTTCTTACTGTGTGCTGGAAATTGTTCAATTTCTTAGATCTGTTCATCCTGCATTCTTTTTCTACATGTCCATACTTGTTACAGGCATAACATCTTGCATGACCAGAAAAGTAAGCATATGGATCATAATGTGTTTTTCTATACTTTCTTCTATTGCAATCAGCTACTTTATGACCATACTTGTTGCATGAAAATCAACATCCCTTAAAGAACCCAGAGTACCTTTCTGTATAGAATCTGTTTGTTTGTGACTGAAACAATCTGCTTCTGCAATTTGCTGCAACATGCCCATAATTATGACATTTAAAGCATTCAACATTATTGATCAAAGGAGGGAATGATTTCTTTTGAGAGTTCATGATTGTCGGTTGACCTTTTGTTTCTTTCAACACTTCAGGCTTTGCATTGATATCCTTTGAATCTTTAGCACTTCCTTGTGAACTAGATTCTCCTTTAATAGTTTCATGAAAACCAAGACCAAGTTTAACAGAAGGAGACCTTTGACTACTAATAATATTGTCTAGAATCTTAGTACTATCTTGAAACCTCAAGAATTTATCCTTTTCTTCTAATTTACCTTTGAGAATGTTTACCTCAACCTCCAATTTTTGGCATTGCTTCATCATGTTTTCTTCAACCCTTTTTCCTTCTTCTACTTGATCATTCAAATTTAAGATCTCTTCTTTCAACCCATTTTCTTGCTCTTCAAAGATTTGTAAAAGTTCTTCATTCTTATTATTTGATTTTTCCAGATCTATTTTGAGCAAGATGATTTCTGCTTCATGTCCTTCCTTTTCAAATGATTGTAGAAGTTCTTCATTCTTCTTATTTGATGCTTCAAGGTCTGCTTTTAGAGAGATGACTTTTGCTTCAAGTCCTTCACTGTGATTGGTTACTTTGTCCTACAGTCTTTGATACATTTCTATTTGTCCCTTAATTGTTTCTATCTGTTCATTCAATCTAGAGATCACATCCTTCAGGATAGATTCCCTCTTTTTAAATTGATCCCAAAAATTACTTTCATCATTGATCTTGAGATTTGCTTCTAGACTTATACTGTTACTTTCACTATCTTCATCATTTCATGCACAAGTGAGTGGATTACAAGAACAACAATCAATACATGTTTCCTCTTCTTCATTTTCTGCTGCACATGTTTTCTGAGATATCTTCTTTCCTTGAGTAGCCTTCTTCTTTTGCTTCTTTGCCATGAGCACTAGCAGATCTTGGTCAGAATATTCTTCATCTTCACTTGCATAATAAATCTTTCCCTTTTCAAATTGTTTATAAGGACATTTACCAGCATAATGACCCACTCTTCCACAATCAAAACATTTGAAGGGAAGCTTACCTCTGAATCTTCCAGTACCTGGTTGGAGTCTTCACAAAGTTTGCTTCTTCTTCTTCTGATATATAACTTGATTCCTTGACAACTTCCTTTCTTTTCCTTTTGCACACGCCTTAAAGGAAGCTTCTTTGATTTGAGAGGGGCCTCCTTGTCTCATTTCATAAGCAGTCAGAATACCATGTAGTTGAACAATAGTAAGAGTTTGCAGATCTTGCCTTTCTTCAATAGCTGATACTTTTGATTCAAATCTTGAAGTCAAAGATCTTAAGATTTTTTCCACCAGAGTAGTATCGGTTATGGTTTCACCCAAACTTCTCATACGATTTACAATATCATCTAGATGCAAAAAGAAACTGGCAATACTTTCATCACTATGCATCCTTCAATTTTCATACTCAATTCTGAGAGTTTGGAGTTTTGCACTTTTTACCTTTGTATCTCCTTCATAGCTCGGAATGATTTTGTCCCATATTTATTTTGCTGAATTTAGCTACATCACTTTAGCAAATTCTAGTTCAGACATGCTTCCTAATAAGACATTGATGGCTTCGGCATTGATTTCATATTTATTCCTTTCTGCTGCATCAGTAGGAATACTTTCCGGATACTGATAACCTCCTTCCACGATTGCCCATACTTTTTCACCAAGACTTTGCAGATATGATTTTGTTCGTATCTTCCAGAATAACAGATTATTTCCATTGAATAGAGGTGGCCTTATAGACATTAACCCTTCATGACTTCCCATTTTGACGGATCTCCTTCAATCGATCAAGCTTCTATAGAAGGACCTTGCTCTGATACCAATTGTTGGGAAAAATACTGAGAGGGGGGGGGGGGGAGGGGGGGTGAATCAGTATTTAGGACATACTCCAAACTGTTTACTTTTCCATTCACTAAAACCCATACGCTACTTTGCTGAAGCCAACTAGCGTATGCACACGGATATCCTTCATAAAACTCACGTATATACAGAGGTCTTATTATGCATTTATTTCTTTACTTAGGTCTATGCATCATTCATTCATCAGATGTTTAGTTAACAGTAAGCATGTGCAATAATAACAGAATAAACTATCACACATAAGCAACACACATGAACACCAGGATTTTAGGTGGAAACCCAAGTCGGGAGAAAACTACCGCTGCCGTTGTCTCAGCCTTCAATATTTTATTATAGAGAAAACATCTTACAACCATGTACTAGCATAGACTCATACCAGCACGCAGGCACCCACATGCAGAAGGCTACAACCTTCTCTTTTTTACTAGCCTCTCCTAGAAGGGAGCTACGACCCCCTGCTCTTGTTTACCAACCTCACCTGGAAGGGAGCTACGACCCCCTGACTAAAGGCTACAACCCTCGGGACCACCATGGACCACGTTTCATCAATTTTCAAACTGGATCCAATAGCTTCAATAGATCACAACTTGCAGGCCACTTTTCATCACATTTTCAGACAGGACCCACTCCACACATTTAAGCTCAATCATACATCAAACTAAAACTTACAACCCCATCAATTCATTCATTGAATCATCAACCAAACAACCAACAACTTGATCTTCAATCAATCATAATCAGCAGCATGTTCAACATTCAAACAACCCAGATCTGTATGAATACATCATTGACAGATAGCAGTAGAACAACAGAACAGATCAGACATTTCATTCCACATACTTCAGAAAACCCTAGATCTCATACGCGCTTTCACTTCACAGAACCTGCGTATATACGCGCTTTAACAGGAACAAACTTGCGTATACATTTACACACATTTTAGATATATCTCACATTCCATACGTGCTTTCTATGAAGCCGACCCGTGTATATACGTGATTTCTCTGTTACAAACATGTGTATATATCTTCAGAAATTTTAGGGCAGTGTAGCTCTCCAGAACAGATAAACAGCTCAGATCTTCATTCTTTACTTCAACACAAATTCGCCAGATCACAGATCTAATCATTCCATAACCAGATCTAGAAATTACATTTCAGATCTAGAGAACCCTCTTCATCATTTTCTTCATAGGTGCATCATAAATTCAGATCTATCGATTAAGAACAGAGTTCAACCATCGAGATAAACTTCAGAGTGAAGTGTTCATTTAAAGCCCAGACACATGCACACTTGCACTATGAATTTATTCTCCTTATATAGGTTTAGCCTTTGTCAATACCATGAGCCAAAACCACACAACTTCTAATGGTATTCCTGGACGAGATCAAATAAACAATCCAATGCTCAATACATTGGGCCAATACCATGGTAATCCCCCTAGGTATCATAGTTTTTAGAGCGCAAAAGGCATATACGACTTTTAGCGTGCGTATCCGCATGTATACGCAACTTCGCCTCATAAAAACTGTGTATATGCTAACCCTGAATGTATACGCGGGTTCCCTTCACAAAATTAGAGTATATACGTGGGTTTCCTTCGCAAAAGTAGTGTATACATTGTGACATTATATTTATCATTTTCCTGTCACTTACTGGAATTGTTTTCTCTGTCACATCTGAAATGATCTGTAGATACATAATTATTACATCTTTATCACATAGGTTTCTTATCATAGGCAACTCATCAAGTAGGTTTCTATCAAGAACAACTTCATTAAGTAGGTTGCCATCATCTTCATCAAGAGGGTTGCCATCAAGGACAACACTCTGCATCATATTTCCAACACTGCTTGATAGAGATACAAGAGGGCTTTAGAGTCCTTCTCTACCTGTGTTAAGGAATTAAAGGCATGCTCATCAACTGGTTCTTCAAAACCATCTTCAAAAAATTCCCATAAGTCCTGGGAAGCAAACAGGGCTCTCATGGTAATGGTCCAATAATCATAATTCTTCCCATTAAATTGTGTAGGCTGAGTATTTCCAATACTCATACTAATGCTTGGTCCAACCATTGCTTATAAACTGAAATCTGAACTAAACTTGACTGTGTTTTTTAATAAAAAAATATATTTCCTTCTTTAAACAAAAAACTTTGTTTCTGAGGACTGCTCTTTCAAACAAAACAATTTTTTTTTTGAGAAATAACTGGACTTAATCTTCTGCTGAGCCTTCACGCTGCTGGAGAACTGCTGCAACAAATTTCCTTCTTCCTTTAGCTTCTTTGACACCTTCAAAGAGCCTGGATAAGCTCTGATAACATGTTGGAATTTCTCAATATTCCAAACAGACAGGGATAGTAAAATTCTCCTCTTTTAGCACAAAGAAATGTTGGACAGAGATGGCGTAAAATGCTTTCTATTTCATCAACAAACTAAAACTATTACAAGTTTCTTCCATAGAAGTGGGATTGCAAAATACTTGACTTCTACAAACGTAGTGCTCTAAAAAAAACTTCTCTCCCTCTCTCAAAATGCACAAAACAGTGCTCTCTGGTCTTACTGTGTTTTTCTCTCCCCGCGGGCTTTTCATTACACAACAAAAAAAACATTATAATGAACCTACGGAGCTTTTTTACTTTATATATATGGCACAATGTTATATAAAAAAAAAACATAAAACAAAATATAAAAGGTTTTAAACAAAACTTTAATACACTGCCTAAACATAAACTTTAAACAAAAATTTTATTTGCGCGATATGCGAGTGGAGCCCACATCGCAATCGGCGATGGGCGGAACAACGTCTTTGAAAGAATGGACCTTTTAAACTAGCGATGAGTGATGTTGTGATTGCGTGTTGAGCAATGAGTGCTTGCGCTATCGGCATCAGCAATAAAATTTTGAATGGATGGTTGAATGGTTTGAGGGACGACGATGAGCGATGTGCGATGGACCACACAGCGGAGATCGCATCGGTGCATTGGTAAATAAAAAGCATAATCATAAGTGGTGGGAGGATAGTTGCGATGTGCGTTTGCAATGGTGGTGGGGAACACATCGCATCGCGGTGATAACAATCAACCTGCGGTTTGGACAGATGGCGATAAGTCTTTGCGATGTGCGATGGATGTGGGGACCACATCGCATCATAACATTGGCGGTGATATTTGTTGTGGTATGTAACACTTGTTTGTTATGATATGTGATGTGCTTTTCATCAACAAGACACTAAAAAAATATTTGGTGATGGGAAATGAAGTGTGGGGACCACAGATGATGTGGCCCATTCAAAACTTAAAATACCTGTCGTGTTTAAACAAAAAAAAATCTGTTTGTGGTTGTTGAGGGCTTAAAAGACCCGAATGACTGTTCTTTAATAAAAATGTTGTTGCGTGACTTGGACCACGGATTTTTCAATTTTTCCTGCAAAATAGGCTACGACCTATATCAAAATTCAATTTCTTCTCTGCAATGGTGGTTGCGGCCATAACCAAAATAATTTCATCTCTACGGTTTCTCCATTCCTTTTGAATGCACGGTGTTGTGCACACATTATCCTCTATCCCTCTGTTGTACTCTGTTTCTACCTACACGAGGTACGCAGGTGACTTTAACGTTTTTAACAAAAATAGACCTTCAAGTTAATTGAGTTTTCAATTGGGTCCTTTCGATATTTATTCACATATAATAATTTTACATCTACAAGTGTGTCGATGGTTATATATATATATTTGAAAAATTATAATTTTTTAAAAATAACCTTTAATAATAATAATAGCAAATCAAAATTCCATATCGAATTATGATTCTCGATAGAGAATTACAAATTTTCCTGATCAATTTTAAACAACCTTCCAAGGGAACACAGGTACATAAACTAAATATTCAGAAAATCTCAATGAGCATCATTTCAAACATATTATATGGTTTGATTCAAAAAACTTCATAAAATAAATAAATTATTTTGTCATAGAAATTTTTAATATGTAATATTGTATGAGGAAAAAAAGAAAAAAAAAACATCATTTATTTATTTTATATTTTATTCTAATTTAATTTTGTAATATTATTTTAATGTAGTGAAAAAGTGAACATATGCCAGTTTTTAATTGCACTTTTTTGAAAAATTTTGTAGTTTGTTTTCCAATTGAATTTGTTTAAAATGAGGTAGGGATTTATGGAAATTACATATTGGATGGGTGAATTTTTCACAATAGAAGTGCCTCTAGTTTTTGAGAGTGTTGAATGCTTATATACAATGGAAACACAAATTTAAACAAGAAAAATCAAGATTTGATCACAAATTTATTTTACCTAATTCTCACTAACAATCCTCAGAAAACACCAAAAAAAGGTCTCACTTAAAGAGTACTCAATATTTAATTAATTTTGAAATAAATCTCAAATTCCTATGCTTAAATACTATTATATTATAGGGAAGTTATTTCCTTATCATCCACCTATTAATTATTAATAATTGAATTAAAATTTACATTCTTAATTTCGAAATAAACATGGCTGTCAAATTAATAAATACTAACCTATATTCATTTCCCTTTGCTTGATAAATTCAAATTAAAATATTTATATATATATATATATATATATATATATATATATATATATATATAAAAACCATTTTATTTCAATAATTATTCATGGCCAATGACAAATTTTAAAGGAGTCTTATATTACATAAAAATACAATTGGCAAATTATGGATTATCAAAAACCTCGAACTCAAAACTCCCCATAGTAAATTGACTATATTACTAGAACTACCATAAAAATATTTATAAGCATCACTTTGTTATAATTTTTAATTTCAATTTTATTTTTGTTTTATTTCGGGTAATTTGACATTTGGAATTTTAATTTTTTACTTTTTACTTTTTACTATCAACTAGAAACCTTATAATAGTTAGCTTCTTATAATTTTTAATTTAAATTTTATTTTTAACCACTTATTTTTCAAATTTATTATTCACTTTTTATTTTAATTATCTAGTGAATATTAATAATTCTAATCATTAATTAGTATATTTTATTTTTGTTTCTATGTTTACATTAGGTAATATTACAGCGTCGTATATCCATTAACTCCCCATATACACTTAGAGGGATAGAATCTCTTTTCACTCTAAAAGAAGTTTATAGGTTTGATCCTTCAAGTGCTTGTTAGATCTAGGGTTAAGATAGATCTATGCATGTTTAATCTCCCAATTTAAATACACTATATTTCACATCAATATAATGGGTCAATATCATGTGTTCTCAATAACATGGGCCATTTTTATTTTCTCTTTACTATTATTTTTATTTTTTCTCATTATTTTTATTTTGTTTTAATAAAATTAAATGTTTACATTAGATTCCATAAATATATTTTTATTTTATTTTATTTTATTTTTATATAATTTGATATAGTCAACATGTTAAACATTACAACATCTCTATCATATTGGGGTAAAGAGTGTCCTTGGCAAACATCTTTTATATATATCATCATCTCTATCATATTGGGTTAAAAAGTGTCTTTGCAGGAAAACATCTTTTATATATATTAAGCTAGGTTGTTACCTCTCCATGCAATAAACTTATATTTTTCAAAATTTAAATCTATTTTTTCAAACAAATTGTTACATCTAATGAAATCCATATCATATCAGAATCATGAAACAAAATTAGATCTATTTTAACTCTAAATTTACTAAACATCTAAAAAGATGAAATCTCTTTTCACTCTAAAAAAAATTAGAACTCTAGATTAGATCGTTATATTCATTATTAAAATAAATCTAAATTATTAAATTGTAACTTTATATTTTTATAACTTCCATATTTTAATTCTTTCTATAAACATAATATTATCTATACATATACGTAGGCTATTACTAAAAGGTTATTTTTATTAAACATAATATTATCTATACATATACGTGGGCTATTACCAAAAAATTATTTTTATTAAATATATAAATTTCTAAAGTCACCAAATTTTTACCAATGTCAATTATATATATATATTTCAAATTAAATATATAAATATAGATATAACACAATAATCCATAAAATATTTCGAAGCTGAGGGTTAAATGCGAACTTCATTACAGTAATAATCTAAATTCCAACTTATATATTTTATTATAAGTCATTGGGTAATGGGTAATGCAACCCCAGCATCGTCATTTTTCAAGCTTTAACACATTTAAAAAAAATATGCTATTAAGCCTCACAAGATTGATATATTATGATTTCTTCAAATTAATATCGTTTAAAAAAACCATCACCATGAATTTACGATGAAAATCATTTACAAATATTGTAAACATTAATTGTTGAAAACTTCATATGAGAAAAATTTGATTTCAAATAATCCCCATAATCATGCATCTGAATAATTTTTAATATTCCCGATAAAATGAAACCAGTAACTTTTAGGCAACAAATCCCAAAAATACACATATCCTGAAAATCAAGCGAAGTTTAATTCATTTTGCGATCACAAAACAATTGACCATTCACCGGATTCATACGGGTGGGTTGCCATGCACGAGTGGAAATAATTTTCTGTACCAAAATTTTATTTCTGTATTAAATTTAATAGTACTAATAATTTAATATAATAATAATAATTTGTATATTTATTTTTATTTTTAAAGTGGTTATAATTGTATATTTAAATTAATTTTTTAGAGTAATAAGATTAAATTTTTATCATATTCAATAATAATATATATATACATATATATATAATACGGTTAGCATGTTTCGAAAGCAGTCAGATCATTCAAGATAGCCTGTATTATCTAATCAGCGTTAACTATGTTAAGTATATTAGAATGGATTGGAAGACTCAGTTTTCCACCCATTCAATTATTAGAGAGGAGGTTTTTTTTTTGCAATTTGATGATCAAATTTAGTATAAAATTGATTTTGGTAAATTAAAAAAAATATAAAGTGAATATAAATACAACGTCTTATATTCAAATCCGAATTGTTTAGATATTACCAACCATAACATTGCATAATTATCTAAATGAACCAGCATTTCACTAAACCAATTACAAATCGCTTTAGACAGTAAAGGAAAATGTTTACTCCAACATGATTGAAGCTGCAACATCACTTTTGGGCAATTAGGAAGGACACAAAAATCAACCTCTCATTGATTGGGAAACCAAGAAAAAGCACATTCTTTCCTTGGAAACATCTAAGAGTAGAAAGGAAGGAAACATCTAAAAATCTAAGAAAGAAGGAAACATCTCAATGCATTTGCTTTATCTAATAATGCATTTTATTTTTTGAAAATATCTTTTGTAATTACAAAATAAAAAAATAGGATAATTATTGCATTGTTTATAAAATGCTCATCTCTTTCACATAAGAAAGACTGTGGTATTGTTTCCAGAGCTGTGTTATTTCAGTTTCGTGTCTATATTCTGTTCTGTGATTCTCTGCATTAATTTTCGGATATGCAAGTAGATCAATTGGTATCAGAGCATAAGATATTGGAAGCCATCTACTTGTTCAAAGATTTTTTTTTTTTAAATGGTCATACATTTCAATCCATTCGGTGGATGAAATCATGCCACCTCGTTAAGAGCATCAAGAGCCCTACACTGTGGACTCGCCAGTAAATAATTTAGCTAGGGATCTTCAAGAGCTAATTATGTTGCAACAACATCAACGTCCTCCAGGGAAAATGCAACTTGATACACACTTTCAGTTGCCCAAATTCTCAGGGAAAATGAATGGTGAGACTGTTGATTCTTGGCTCCGCAGTCTCTCCAACTATTTCAAAACCTGTCCAATGACGGAAGACGAGATGAAACTTCAGATCGCCGGTTTACAATTGGAAGGCCTAGACAAACATGGTGGGATACTCATATTGAGAATATTTCCTTGGTTGTCAAATATGGAGAACTAGCCGAGACCAGATTGACACCTATCACATCTTGGGATCTCTTTTTCTAGGCCTTAAGAGAACGCTTCTATCCTCCAGGATATATCCGAAATCTCCTTGCTAAATGGTTTCAACTTCGACAACTACCCAATCAATCAGTGAAAGATTACATTGATGTCTTCTGTAAGTTTCACATTCAACTCCATATCTCTGATCCCGAAGAGGCACTAATTATCAAATTTAATTATGGTTCGGTAATGATTTTTGACGCAAAGTTGAGTTTTTTGATAGTACTTCATTAGAAAAATGATATATTCATGCCCTAGCTGTTGAACGCAAAGTGGGTACTCCAATCCGATCCCCTCAAGCTAGAAATGGTCCATCTCCCTCTGGTTCTTCTAACGTCTCCTTTGCCTCATCCCCCACACCTCACAATACCCCGTGGTATACTTTTCATAAGACCAACTCACATGCTTCTCCAGATTATCGAGTACTGAAAAATTTACGCCATGACAACACCATTTTTACAGAGGTTGAGAAACCAAATTCCACTACGCAAATTCTAGCTATTTCTCTCAAAAATCCTACCGAAGTGGACCCCTCTCTCATCCTCATGACTACTAATGCAACAAAAATCTCTGTTACGCCTTTTTTTACCCATAATTTTCAAATCAAATATGAGTTGGCTATGCTTATTCTTGACAATGGGAGTCCAAAGAATCTTGTGGCACATGACTTGGTTGAACGCCTTTTCCTTCCCACCACTCCTCACCCACACCTATATCATCTTGGTTGGGTCCACAAGGACAATCCTTGTCTTACCATCTCCCAATGTTGTGTTGTCACCTTTACTGTTTTACCTTTATGTGATATTGTGGTATGTGATGTTTCTCCTCTCGATTGTGATGATTTATTTCTAGGCATTCCATTCCAAGAGGCTTGACATGCTGTTTATCATGCTACAGATCACCAATACCACTCGTAAGACAATGGGCACACCTATGTGTTCACATCCTCATCTAGCTCATCAACCCAACCTTCTATTGGAAAAGCTCCCATTATTAGAGTCAATTTAAACCAAGGTGTTTCTTCATGATTGGTTTGCCTTATCAAGCCAGACAACCTCACCAATCCAGTCCCTCCTATAGTGGCTCCTCTACTCCAAGAATTTGCAGATGTATTCACCCAACCCACAAGGTTTCCTCCATCATGCTCTGTTGAGCACCACATCGATCTTATTCCTGGTGCTTCCTTAGCCACTACCCCATCTTGTCGCCTTGCTCCTTGAGAGGCAGTGTTTCAGTCAAGTGCACCCTCTAATATGCCACTAATGATCACCACTTCTGGGTCTTCACATCAACAACATGAACAAAAATCATCTCATCATTTTATACACTCCATTTCTCAATGCCAAGCTCAAGTAACTGTTGCTTTGAAAGTAGCCCAAGATCATGCCAAACAGAGGCATCACAAGCAGCGAATACCCTTGTATTCTCAACCTCAATATCGTGTGTGGCTCTTGTTGGACAAGCAATGCTTCAAGGGCTAGCATCATAAGCTGCACCCTCTACGATATGGCCCATATATTGTTTTGGAATGCATTGGAGAAAATTCATATCGCATGTACTTTCCTTCCCAACTTGGAATCCATGATGTGTTTAATGTTAATAATCTCAAACTATTTGAAACACCTCTCCTTGAGGAATCCGTTACAATCTGTCATTCAGTCAATAATATTCCAGATTTTCATGCCTCCTCTACTTAAATATACAATTATGGACTCCAAGAAATGGAATACACAACAACAACCATACTTCTCATATCTGGTTTGTTGGAAAAGGCACACACTAGCGCAAGAAAAATGGATGACTGTAGAAACATTGGAACGCACTTTCCCTCATTTGGTGGAGGAAGCCAGGATGCTTCCTCATCTAAATAGGGAGGAATTGGACAACCAAGAAGGACACAAAAATCAACAACCTCTCACTGATTGGGAAACCAAGTCAAATTGCACTCTTTCCTTGGAAACATCTAAGAGTAGAAAAGAGGGAAACATCTAAAAATCTAGGAAAGAAGGAAACATCTCAATGTATTTTCTTTATCTAATAATGCATTTGATTTTCTGAAAATATCTTTTGTAATTACAAAATAAAAAAAGAGGAGAATGATTGCATTGTTTAGAAAATGCTCATATCTTCCTCATAATAAAGAATGTGGTATTGTTTCCTGAGCTGTGTTATTCATGTTTTGTGTCTATATTCTGTTATGTGATTCTCTGTATTAATTTTTAGATATGCAAGTAGATCAACTCTACACCTTCTATTGCTTTCCATGTTGTACATACCTTCACCACATTTTTGTCTCGCCATATTTGATAACGCCTCGACAATAAGTCATAGTTATTTTTTTGTTTCTTAATCTATGTTTAGAGGGTATTTAAATTATTTGAGAAGAAATAATTTTATGCAAAATTTTCCAAATGTATTTTTTGGTATAGTAGGTGGAATATATAGGTCATATTGTATGTCATGAGGTGTTAAGGTAGACTGTAAAAAATTAAAGCCATTAAATAATGGAAAACCCCTACTACCCTAAAGAATATTTGAGGTTTTCTTGGGTTTATAACGTCTTATAACAAGTAAGATAAGAATTAAGGGGAAATAGAACAATATTAAACAACATTACTAAAGAAAGATGCATTTTCTCGAACTCTAGAAGAAGCTAAGGCATTTCACCATCTTAAAGAGGAAATCTTCCAAGTTGCGGCCTTAGCTACACCACAATTAAAAAAACCTTTATTGTGGAATTTGATCCATCAAAAAATGGAGCTGACGTTATTTTAGTGCAAGAAGGAAGACCCATCACTTTTGAGAATGAAATGTTGACAATAATACATGCTTGAATAAATGACATCCTTACCTAATGGGAATACACTTCAATGTAAAAAAAACAATCATGATAGTCTTAAATACTTTTTGGAGGAAATATTATCTTCAGAAGAGAAACAAAAATAGGTAAAAAAGATGTTGGGTTACGATTTTGGAATCATCTAGAATAAAGAGATAAAAAACGTTGCTGAAAATGCACTCTCAAGAAGGAATGAGGATCTCGAAGAATTTCTCTGGGTCGTTTCTATTCTCTAACCTGATTGGATGACTGAAGGCAAGGATGAATTCAAGAATTATGAAGAGGTGTGGAAACTTATTCAAAAGTTGCAGCAAGGTCTCAGTATATTTGACACATTGATCTGGAAAAATGATTCAATAAGGTACAAGTATTGTTTATATCTATGTAATAACTCCCAACTTAAACAAAATATTACTTTAGAATTGAACACCTCTCGTTTACGAGGAAATTGAGGACTTTTAAAAACTTACCAAAAGGTCCAGAATATGTTTCTCGGGATGGCCTTAAATCTAATATCTAGAAGGTTGTGAAAAAATGTTTGGGTTTCCAACAAAATAAATTTGAGACAATTAAAACCCAAAATCTATTTCAACCTTTAGTGATTCCAAGTCAGCATTGGGGGAGGACCAAATGTATTTTATGACACATTTACCCAAGTCTAAAGGAAATAGTTTCATCATGGTGGTAGATTATAAGATATGATAAGATAAAATAAGATAATTATATCTATGTCCAACTAATGACCTCAAAGTAGGTCAAAGGGATTGTTGAGTACAATGTTGTCAATACAAAGAGGGGTAACCAAATGGTATCCTATAAAACATAAAATGCATGAAGTAAATTAACATCTGCCCCCGGTGGAGATTATCTAAGAGGTAATATTTCTGAGGACCAGTCCCATCTCTCCTAACATTCAAGCTTGAAAGAAGAATACTAATGAAAGTGAACAAAGTTTGTTGGCCCAATGAACAGTCGATGGAATCTGCAGACTGTTAACTAAATCATTTCCTAGGGGAGTTCGCTTGCAGATGAGGTGTGCAGGACCTAATCTTTCTCCTAGGAACGGATCTCAAGAAGTTTTGTTGCTAAGATCTCATGTGGCAGTGTGAGGTCACACAGATCCTCAATGATCTACAGTCTATGTATATGTACTGGTATCAATCTGTCTCTTGGTTCCCCTATCTGAAGGTAGTACCCTAAAAAATGTTGTGATCCTTTGTGTGGAGTCTCATTTGATTGGAGGTTGAAGAGTATGTGCCGAGAACCTGAGATCCTCCTGCATATATAGGGCCAAACATCTCCGATTTGGATACCTGAAAAAGTGTACAAGGGTCTGAGAACCTATGAACAAGCAATGGAACAATGTGTGCACACTTTTGTACACCATTTCATCCTTTCACAGTGAGTCGAGTCAATAATTCATTTATCGAAATAATTAAAAATCTACATGGAAACCCAAATATTATTTTAAGCGATAGAGATCCAATTTTCAGTGAAATTTTTTGGATAGAATTATTTTCTTGTGTTGCTCTCCATTAGCTCATAGGTAATCTTATCATATGCAATATGATGAGAAAACTAAGATAGCAAATTTTTTTTTGGAATGATATTTTTGTTTCATTGTATTTGATAAACAGAAACAATGGTCCATTGGTTACCTTTGGTGGAATGGTGGTATAGCACTTCCTTCCATACTACAGTTAAAATGACCCCAATTATTGCATTTTATGGATATCATCCATCATCCATTACAATGTCTTTGAGAGAAAATTATAACAATCAATCAAGTGAATATCGCACTTAGCGTCAACAACAACTTCTCCAACTCTTACGGGATAACCTCACTAATGCAAAAATGAACGTCAAAACACTTACATAAAAAATATAGTCAAAGAAGTTTTGACATTGGTGATTAGGTAGTTTTACAGCTACAACCATACAAACAAATGTGCAAGCTAAGATAATAAATTATTACCCAAATACTATGGCCTTCACAAGGTGTTGCAAAAGATTGGTATTATGGCATACAATTTGGAGCTTCTTGCATGTTCCTGAGTACACCCAACTTTCCATGTTTCATGTTTAAATAATGTTATAGGTGAAAAAAATTTAATTCAAACACTATTGTCAGAACTTGATGAGGAAGGAAAAATCGTAATAAAGCTTGAGGTAGTCACAGAAACAATAACCCGACAACTACATAATCGATCAATTTCATATTATCTCATTAAGTGAAAGAACTTACGTCCTGAAGATTCCACATGGGAGGATGTGTATTTTCTATAGAAACATCTAGAACTACTAAATTTTTGAGGAATTTTTTTTTTCAAGGAGAGAGACATTTTAGATCCCTATAATACTAGTGTGCCCGCCATATTGTTATTGTTTTCCCTCATGTAGAACCCATATCGTTATTGTCGTGCACAATAAAAGTACACTATTTTTATTGTTTTTCCTTTACATTATATTGTTATGTAGACCCTCATTATATTGTGACCCTTTAAACTCCTATATATACCAAGAAGATTTTTCATTTCTATTATCCAAAAATTGTTTATTTATATAATGTAAAAAAATAATTACCCTTCAAAAAAAACTTATTTTCAAGTAATCAATCCATCTTTCATTTTGTTTGACATAATTGATATATCTTTTCCTTACCTATTTCAAATCTTTAATATGTATTATACTTGTATATTATCCTTGTGTCATTTAATTAAGAACTTGAAAATTTATACCAAATAGATGGCAAGTTGCCAACAATGCTCGGACAGCGAGCTTCATCAAGCAGGTTTTCAAAAACTAACATAAAAATTTCTTCAAGTCAAATATGAGCGGAATGGGTGAGATTCCCCTTTGAAGAGATAAATACCAGATATTTCACATGGCTGAGTAATCTCTCAGGGGATTTTCCATTATTAGTGTTAAGCAAAATCCAGCCCTTCGATATCAGAGCATTCATAAACATCGAAGATGTTCTATCACCTAGAGGACACAAGATTGGGCTGGACTAGATGAGCATTAAACCGGCATGTACAGCGTGACAAGTTCGTGAAAAACTCCGGGTAATGGCAAGGAGGGCAGAAATTCGTTGGCGAAAGGGGGCAAGGCCGGAGTAACTTATGGCGTTGGCCTAGTAGTCCGCTAGCAAATTCCCAGGAAACTCCGTGACATGTGAAAGTATCATCTGACCAGACGTGTAACCATAAGAAACCTCGAAACATGGTAACAAAATCTTATTTAATTTTAAAATTTCAATAATAAAATATATGTAAGTAAACCAGACTAAAATAAAAAATTTAACCCAACCACAAACTGTATTCTAAAATTTTGTAATATAAAATATTTTTTATATAAAAAAGTCCTCATTCTTCAACATTGCAGTTGTACGTTTAGGTTCATTTCCATTTAGTTGACAGCTTTCATGGGGAGAAGAGGCTTCTCAAATCTGCAAGAGCTTCCACAGCAGTAGGTGCCGACGACCACGCGTCAAATAGTTATTCAATTATTTTAATTTTTGCTTTTTAGTGCACATTTTATATTTCACTATTCATTTTGAATATAAAATTGAAATGTAAAAGCGATATCGTAACGAAATAATAACCAAAAATGTATTTATTTAATATTTTAAAACTCAGATTTTAATTCACGACTGTCCCATTGAAAACTAATCGCTCACGGTGTAATAATATTTAAATGTTCATAATATTGATAATAAAAAAGTTTACTAATAAGTCAATTCACCGATAATCATTTTATAGCATTTATTTTCCTTCTTTTCAATTATAGAAAATATTTTGAAAAATCAAATATAGATTTTTTTTGGTCCTCTCTTAAAGTCTCATTGACCACATTGATCTTACCTAACAGTAACTATCATTATCATTATTAACGTTAATGTTTTTATTTAATATTATATTAATAATATTAATGTGATGTTTATATTTATTTTTAAATATTAACATTAATATTAATAATAATAATTAATAATATTATTATTATATTTTATCTTAATATTAAAACAATTATATTTACTAATGTGGTTGATAGACATATATTCACCACCCACCACATAAACAATTTTTACATTTGTGTAAATGTTTATTATTATTAATTTTATATATAATAACAACCATATAGTATCAATATTATTTTATATACTAGTAATTGCACGAGATGTTGCAAAGGAAATGCGGTAAGCATATAACACTAATTAATACTCCTTTAAAAATTATTGAAAAAAAAGGAAAATGTCAATCAAAGGATTGTGCTACACTGAAATCAAAGGTACTTTTGGTACAATTTCTTCATATTTCTTCTAGATCACTTCATCCCGGTATAGAAAACTTTAATCAATACAAAGAAAATTCTATATAGTTTGAAACATGTGCCTACAAAGGATTATAACAATTTTGTAAAATGAGATAACCCTAGTGACCCTCATAATTATCATCCCAGGTATTATCACATGCTTTCCACATATAGAAAGAAGAGGAAAACCTATTCTTCCCTACCCCATTATTCCGTAGAACAAAACCACTATTGGCATAGCCTCAGACTGAAAATTAATTATGCAATTACTCAAAAATCCAACTGAAAGTTTACAATACTCTAACAAAATACAAGAATTATCCATATGTTGAACAACCATCAAGATGGACATGGAAGAAATGAAGATAACCTCTGCAAATCCATATGCTGAACAACCATCAAGATGGACATGGAAGAACTAAAGATAACATGTTTGAGTAATGATAATTAAGTCTTTGTTTTTAAAAGCTACAAATCGAGGTCAAATTATAACAACCACCATATATATACAATATATAATAACCATTTTGGTAAACTAGAAATAGAAATAAGTAAAGCATTAATCAAATAAAAAAAAATAATCTCCCTACTAATCAAAACGCTATGAAGGGTTGGTGATAGAATTATGACGTTACATACATCTCCTATCCTCTTATTGATGCTTCAAATGTCCTCCTTATTCGTTCTTAAATAAAGTGGTGTAAAGATGAAATATCTCTTTAAAAAAAAAGAAGTGTTTATAAACTGGACATCTCTAAATATAATTGAACTTATGACCATTATAGTCTCCAAAGATCTAAATGTCTAGAGTCTTTCTCAATAACAAATAGAAGAAGCAAGTTAAAGCTAAAAAATTCTATTGTTAGATATTCAACCCTTCTACTGTACTTAGCCAAAAATTAATATTAAAATAAAAATTTAAAATTAACAAAAGCTTTGAAGTTGCAAAAGGAACTTAAAATTATACTCATTTTCAAAGATTCTTCCCACAAGAATTAGAACACTATTGAGTTCTATAATCTGCGATTTGTTTATATAACATTTTTTTTTTGATAATTTTTCAATTTCAAAATATTATTTAAAAATTAAAACCTACATTGCATTTAATATTAAAACTCTAAAAATCAAGTTGGCCTAATTATTGAAGAAGAGCTGACTGTTCTTTAAAATGCTAAGGAAACCAAAACTTGTCTGGTTACAGAGCACGCACTTGAATGACTAGTGGTATAACAAAATCCCATGGAGCATGCTTCATCATTTCTCTGTAGAGATGGTAAATTTTGGATCCATAAATGTTATTTCTATTATCAAAAAGCCTATCCTAAATCGACTCTCCACATCAATGAATAAAACAACAGGACTTTACCAAATCACACCTTTTAGTAACACTATAAATTCATCCATCAGATACAAATCTTTCTTAAACTCATGCAAGCTCAAGATCTTGATAGGAACAAAATTTTCGACTTCTTCAACATGAGATTTAGTTGTTTCCATCGGAAGTTGAACACTTTGTTGAACCAGTTCAATCACATTTGGAATGCCGATCTTCAGAAAAAGTTCTCTTGCAAGAATTGATCTATTTATTCATGAATCCTTCTATTACCTCTGTATGGGTTTTAAATATTATAATTAACCACCTTTATTTTATGTTAATGTTGCAGACATAGATGGACTAGTGGTTATGTTGGAATTTCTGAATGATTCCAAACACACCAAGGAATAAAAATAATTCCGTAACTCAACACAGAGATTAATGGACAAAGATTCATTAAACGCTATATCATTAAACTTAAAAGAAAATTGCAATGCTGCCACAAAACTGTTGTTCTCGCTTTTAAAAAAAATTACAAGCTGCTACAAACACAGCGCTAACAAATTTTCTCTCTATCTCTTTTACATAGTAAAAATGCACATAAAGTGCTCTTTATTTTTCATACAGAGTCTCACAACACTCTTTTACTGCTCTCTATTTTTTTTTTTGATACACAGTCCAACCTTATTTTTCTTTTTGCCTTCGGGCATATATATGGCATTGAAAAACTATTACAATACATAATGAATTTATATATATTATAAACATTGAAAATGTTTATAATATATATATATTAAAGCATATATATTAAACCTAAATAAAAATACTTAAAAAAAACATGCCCACGACATTTTTAAAATAAAACATTAAAACATATGCGAATGCATTTTCGCGGATTTAAAAAACTTTAAACAAAAACATGTTTAATAAAATCATCGTGTCCAACTTCAAATGGGAGAATTGAATCTTCAACCATTCGATCGCTTTCCTATTGGTTGTTAGTGGAGCCCGCGGCGGATTTCAAATAAAAACCTTCAAGCAAATCTGAAAAAGCCTTATCGGATCACGATCTATATGATTTGGTCTGCAGGTGGTCCGAGAAATAAACCTAATATTTTTTTCATGTGATATGTGATATGCGATGGAGGAAATATTGCATCACAAACTAAATAACATAGCTTTGTGGATGTGGTGGAAAACTTTAAAATGTTGCGATGTGGGAGTTCGACAGTGTGTTTGGTGGTATTTAATGGTGGTTGGTGCTGCGAATTAAATGGAGGGATGGTGGCACAGTTCTCACTGCAAACACAGGCCTACAGATTTGAAAAAAACTTTGGACTTGTAGGCTCACTTAAATCAGAAATTAATTTCACAGTTGTGTGCAAGTAAAACAAAAAAAAGTTCTTTGTTATTCCTGCGTCCTTCTATCCTTCAGCTCCGCACTGTTGGATTTAATATTTCAACATCCTTAGTAAAGTCTCAAGTAAATTTGGGGACAGACAGTAAGGTCTCTGTCATGGGAAAAGGCAGAGTGAATGTTTTGACAAAGAAAGGAGAAGGATTTTCCATATCAGATGTTTATTATGTGCCTGGTAGGAAGTGTAACCTCTTGAACATTGGACAACTCATTCAAAAGGGGTCAAATGTTTTCTTTGAAGATGATGTATGCAACATCATGGATAAACCACCAAGCAAGCAATTCATTGCGCAAGTGAAGATGACAAGGAACATAATGTTCCCTCTGAGGATGAGAGCATATTTGAAGAAAGGAGCTGAAATGGCAACAGTGACATAAGAGACTTATCAAAGAGAAGCAAATGATGAAAACTGGTTATGGCATTTTAGATTTGGACATCTTAGCTTTGGAGGTCTGAATTTGTTGCATTTGAAAGGAATGGTAAATGGATTACCATTGATTGAGAAACCAGACAGCCTATGTGAAGGTTGCATCTTGGGAAAACAACACAAAGAAATATTTCCATCAAGAAAGAGCATAAGGGAAAAGACACCGTTAGAAATTGTCCATTTAGATTTGTGTGGACTAATGCAAACACCATCATTAGCAAGAAACCACTATATGCTAACTTTTATTGATGATTTCACAAGAAAAACATGGGTTTATTTTTTTTAATTTAAAAGTGAAGTGTTTGAGAAGTTCTACCACTTTAAAGCTCTAGTAGAGAATCAAAGTGGGCATCATATTAAAGTATTTAGGACAGGTAGAGGAAGAGAATATATCTCCAAATAATTTCAGCATTTTTGCAGAGAAAATGGCATACACAAGAAATTTATAGCGAGGTACACACCACAACAAAATGGAGTTGCTGAAATGAAAAATAGGACCATCATGGACATGGTAAGAACTATGTTTCAAAGGAAAAACATTTTCCAAATGAATATTGGGTTGAAGTTGTACATTGTGTAGCATACATCTTGAATAGATGCCCAACCAAAGCTATGATGAACATAGTTCTGGAAGAATCATGGAGTGGCATAAAACAAGGTGTCACCCACATGAGAGTTTTTGGTTGTGTGGCTTATGCACACATTCCAGATCAGCTATGGAAAGAGTTGGACAATAAGGGGGAGAAGTGCATATTTATTGGATACAGTGAAGAATCCAAGGCATATAGATTGAATAACCCATCCACAAAGAAGTTTGTTATAAGCAGAGATGTGCAGTCCATTGAGGAAGAAGCTTGTGATGGAAGCATTCAGAAAACAATAAATGTGAAGAGGTGTTTGTCTCATGATGATGATGCAGAAGGGATGGCTGAAATACATCCCTCATTAGCAGCACCACCTCCACCAACACAAGGAAAGCAAGGGACACCACAAGCAGATATGAGAACACTCTTGAGAAGTGATAACAGTGCTTCTCCAAGCATAACACAAGGAGCAGATGTGAGTGCTTCTACAAGCACAAGTACAACAAGTGAAAGAGGAAAAATATTCAGAAATTTGAATGATATTTATGAGCAAGAGGCAACAAATGAAGGTATTAACTCTTTATTTGCATTATATTGTCATGTAGATGATCCTATTCATTTTGAAGAAGCTATAAAAGATAAGAAATGGATAGATGCCATGGATGAAGAAATGAATTCCATAGAGAAGAATAAGACATGGGAACTAGTTGATATCCCAAAAGGCAAAGAATTGATTGGAGTAAAATGGGTTTATAAAAACAACAGAAATGCTGAAGGAAATATTGAAAGGCACAAGGACAATCTTGTTGTCAAAGGCTACAAGCAGCAACATGGAAGAGATTATGAGGAAACATTTGCACCGTTTGCAAGAATGGAAACAGTGAGAGCAGCATTGTCCATAATAGCACAACACAACTGGAAGGTTTACCAAATTGATGTGAAATCAACATTCCTAAATGGAGTGTTTATGGAAGAGGTTTATGTTGAAAAAGCTCTAGGCTATGAGAAAGAATGCCAAGAGCACAAAGTATGCAGATTGAAGAAAGCTCTTTATGGGCTGAAACATGCACCATGAGCATGGTACAGTAGGATCGATTCCTATCTACTGGAAAATGGGTTTGAAAAATCTCAAGGAGAACCCACATTATACATCAAGGAGAAAGATGGTAAGATGTTGATTTTTGTTTTATATGTTGATGATGTGATCTTTACAGGTAATGATGCTTACCTCATTGAGAATTTTAAATCAATCATGAAGGATTAATTTGAGATGACTGATATGGGATTGCTGAAATACTTCTTAGGAATAGAAGTAGAGAAAAATGAAAATAAGATTTTTATCTCTCAAGCCAAATATGTAAATGATGTTTTGGAAAGATTTAATATGCAGGATTGCAAGGCCGTAATTACTCCTACAATGATGGGATTGAAACTAAGAAAAGGGGACAACACCAAGGATTTTGATCCAAGTTTGTCCAAGAGCATAGTTGGTAGCCTCATGTATTTGACTGCAACGAGGCCGAATATTATGCACGCTGTCAGTTTAATTTCCAAATTTATGGAAAGGCCAAAGGAAGCACATTGGCAAGCAATAAAAAGAATTCTAAGGTATGTGAAGGGAAAAAAAAGGTATGGTATTTTATACACCACTTTAGAAAATTCTGAATTGATTTGATATACTGACATTGATTGGGCTTGAAGTATAGATGACCAGAAAAGCACCTCTGGTTATGTTTTTCATATGGGTTCAGGAGCCATTTCATGGGCTTCTAAAAAATAACCAATTTTGGCTTTATCTACAACAGATGCAAATTATGTGGCAGCTACAGTAGCATCATGTCAAGCAGTTTGGATGAGAAGAATGTTGAGGAGTTTGTGTCATGAACAGGTAAAAGGCACAACAATTTATTGTGACAATAGCTCAGCTATAGCATTGTCGAATAAATCAGTGTTATACAAGAGAACGAAACACATTGATACTAAGTATCACTACATTAGAGAGCTAGTGAACAATGGGGAAATTGTTTTGAAACTTTGCAGAACTGAAGAGCAGTTTGCTGAAATTTTAACAAAACCATTGGGGAAGAAAAGTTTTAGTTATTTGAGGAAGTGTTTGGGTATGGAGGAAAACCCAGCAGTTGAATTTAAGGGGGATTTTTGATGTATTAAATCCAACAACGCAGAGCCGAAGGACAGAAGGATGTAGGAACAACATAGATTTCTTTTTGGTTTGACTTGCACCCAACCGTGAAATTAATTTCTGATTTAAGTGAGCCTGCAAGTCCAAAGTTTTGTTCAAAGTCATAGGCCTGTGTTTGCAGTGAGAACCATGCCGCCATCCCTCCATTTAAGTCACATAACCAACCGCTCTTAAATACCACAACCACAGTGCCGCACTCGCACATCGTAACATGTTAAAGTTTTCCGCCGCAGCCGTGAAGCTATGTTATTTAGTTTGTGATGCGATACTTCCTCCATTGGATATCGCATATCGCATGCACAAAATATTAATTCTATTTCTCAGACCACTCGTAGACCAAATCATATAGATCACGATGCGATAAGGCTTTGTCAAATCAACTTGAATATTTTTTTTTAAATCCACCGCAGGCTTGACCAGCAACCAATAGGAAAGTGATCGCATGGTTGAAGAGTCAAGTCAGCCATGTGAAGTTGGATGTGATGATTTTATTAAACATGTTTCTGTTTGAAGTTTTTGAAATCCGTGAAAATTCATTCGCATATATTTTAATTTTTTATTTTAAAAATTCCGCGACACATGTTTTTTTTAAGTCTTTTGATTTAGGATTAATATATATGTTTTAATATATATATTATAAAAATTTTCAATGTTTATAATATATATAAATTCAGTATGTATTGTAATAGTTTTTCAATGCCATATATATGTCCGAAGACAAAGATAAAAATAAGGTTGGACTGTCTGTAAAAAAAAAAAGAGTAGTAAAAGAGTGTTGTGAGACTCTGTATGAAAAACAAAGAGCATTGTATGTGCATTTTTATTGTGTAAAAGAGATAGAGACCAGATTTTGTAATGATGTGTTTGTAGCAGCTTGTATTTTTTTTTAAAAGCCTGAACAGTAGTTCTGTGGCAGCATTGTAATTTTCTTTTAAGTTTAATGATATAGTTTTTTCTATATCTTTGTCCATTAATCTCTGTGTTGAGTTGAGGAATTATTTTTATTCCTCTATGTACTTGGAATCATTCAGAAATTCCAACATGTTATGAATCCCATTTATATAATAACATTTCCAGAAGATAAAGCCAAACACCCAAAGGAATAAAAGATACCAATTACTAAGAATACTATTGAGCTTTGCGGAGTGTTTCAGCCATGTTAAATTCTTCTATTTGCGATAATTTATGTTCAAAACTCTCATGAGCGTACTTTCTATGTCCAAATGTTACCCATATGATCCACATGACGAATCTAGAGTGATATACAATAATTTTTAAGAACTGTTAGAAAGAAATAAATTTTTTAATCTGGTTGTGTCTCTTCAAGCTGGTTTTGAAACATGCTGATGCAGGAGCATCCAGCTCCGAGGAGACAGGAGATGGTTGACCGTCTCACTTGATTGTTTTTATTTACAGGTTTATGGACAGGTTGTCAAGCCTGTGTTTATTTTTTGTTATTTATTAGTTTAGTTTAACAATTGGATAGAAACTGCAAGACTAGGAGCATAAACTGTTTTTCTTTAATTAGTTAGAGATGGTTTTCTTTCAAACAAAATACATTCGGTAGGATAAGTTCGGTTGACAGGGTAACCGTAAAACTGAAAAACAATTTTGTCCCTACTGTTATAAAAATGAAAAGAAATGATAGGTAGGGGTTCGAAGTTGTTTACAAAGAGAAGAGAGAATAATGAAGAACGATATACTCTGCAACCAATAATGTAATTTTCCAGAAGTGCAATACAAGAATGTGCATTTCAAAATCAGAAGTATTTTATTTCCTGTTAAATGATTTGTAATCACAGAAGGTGTTTTTATACAAACGAAATAAATTTCTAGATTTGAAATTAAGTAGATACGTGCTGTGTGTGAAGAAAGAAAATAGTTGTGTCTTTTACATCATGCATTAACAGGACACAGAAACGGAAGCGACACAGGCGCAGTCACAAGGAGCAAACAATATCTCTGTTCGTCAAGACAAACAAAAGGAGGAGCAACCTACAGCGAAACAGGTGAGATTTATACATTCAAACACTGAAGATTTTGATTCGAGAAATTTTAAAGATAATCATCTCATTTTCATATATCAGTCGTCCTTAAAATAGTTCAACAAAATTATGACTCAGTCAAATAGTATAGCGAGCCAATACAGTCTAGATAAGGGTTAGAAACCCGAAATTATCGCTTCAGTCATAAAATAAAGAAAAATCATACAACCCTAGCTAGGGTTTGAAACCAGAAGTTTCCACAGATGCAAACGAATGCATAGACACAGCGTTTCCAAACCGATAGAAGAGTACACCGAGAAAACTTGCCACCAACAGAGTTTGGTTATGGAGCAGAAAACCCATAGAAAGAAACAAGTCTTGAGAACAGTTAACCACGGGGTTCGAAAAGAGAGACCCTACCGGAGGGTTTGAAACGCCGAGTGAACGAACCGAGGTTTCGCCAGAAGAAACCTACACATGGGAAACGACCACCAGAATTTGAGTTAGAGCGTGGTCCAAAAATAAGCATTCATTTAAGCCTACAGGAAAATAAAGTAGCGTAACAAAGTCAGAGCAGAACATTACCAGGGTTTTGGGTTGGAGCAGAGGCAAAGCGACAGAGTTTTCCTCCGGAGCATCCATCACTGGCACACAAAGGAGCCGAGGGGTTAGGGTTAAGAAAACCAGTGGTGCGGAGTGAAATCAGAAGGAGTAGTTACCTGTTGCTCCTTCGAAAGCCGGAAGAACCCTCGATGTTATCACCCTGTCGCACCTGCAAATGGGTTTAATAACACAATGACATAGAACAGGAGACGAATGGAGGAAGAAGGTTAAACCGTTTGCAAACCAACAAAAAAACTGACAGAGATTAAAGAGTTACCAACAACAAATTACCAGGAAATAGCCCACAACAGCCCGACAGTTAGCACCATTAAAGAAATTGGAGAAGGCTCAGTAACCCACAGAGGTTACCCACCGAGAGAACGCGTCGATTTGTGAGAGTGTTCGCAAGAACCAGAGGCCATCAAAGGGCCGAGGAAACCCTCTCTTCTTGAACCCTCGTTCGACAAAATAACCATAATGAAACCATTGTTCACCATTGAAAGAGCATAGCACAAAGCTCGGTGCACAGTAAATGTGCCAAGGACGTGACCGATGGCATATTAAACGCGACATTAAATCAGCACATAAAACCTTTAAACCAACATACAATCCGAGTTTAATACGAAGGATGATGTGTAAAGCACAATCATAATACCATTGCTGAAACCATAGTCCGGAGGGTTTATAAGGTCAAACGAAATCACAAATATCAAATCAAAGTTTTGGTGTTTGTTTATTCATATTATTAAAAACGCCGCGTGGTCGAACAGAAACATCACACCCGGAGGTTAGGCCTTCGTCATTTTGGTATCAGAGTAGAATTTTTGGACAGAACAGGAAAATGGAGGTTGGCAGAAGAGGAAGAGGTAGAGGGAGAGCAGTCCGAAGAGTGGCAGAAGAATGGCTGCGAGAAGAGATATGGATTTTGAATCAAAGATTGGCAGCAGTGGAAGCTGGGGGAAGGAGAAACCCAGCGGATGATAGTGATGAAGATACGGCAGAACCTGAAGACGAGTTCGTAGGGGTGACACCTGAACTCAGGTTGTTGAATTCAGTTTTACTGTCCAATCATAAGTCGAAGCATGAGCTTTCCACTTATGACGGAAGTCTGTCAGCAGAGGTGTTATTAGATTGGCTGAGTGAAGTCAATAAATACTTTGAGTTTGAAGAAACTAGTGAAGACAAGCAGGTGAAATTCGCTGCCACCAAGCTGAAAGGACATGCGTCCTTATGGTGGGTCAGCGTTCAGGCAGAAAGGAAAAGGCTACATAAAAAGCCTATAAGGAAGTGGGCCCGAATGGAGGCAAAACTGAAAGAGAAGTTTCTGCCCAACGACTATCAGATCATGCTGTACAGGAAAGTAAAAAATTTAAGACAACGGGGAATGACAGTCAAGAAATATACCGAGGAATTCTATAAGTTGAATTTGAGGGCAGGGTACATGGAGGATACCCCAGAGAAAACAGCTAGATTCATGAATGGACTGAGAGGGGAAGTATTGGATGAAATTGGCATCCTCTCACCCAGAACTTTGGATGAAGCATACCAGTTCGCTTTGAAGGCAGAGGAGAAAATAAACAGGAAGCAAAATGCTAGAAGGGGAGGTGGATCTGGCAGAGGAAAGGGGAAAAATTTCGGTAAAGGAAGAGGAACAGGGACTAATGAGGAGAGCAGCAGTTCCAAAACTGCAGGGGCAGCAGAAAAGGACAGCAGCACTAGAGGAGGATGACCAGCCCAACGAGGGAGAGGAAATGGTCAGGGCAGAGGAACTGTCCAGTGCTACAGGTGCCACAAGTGGGGGCACAAATCGTATGAATGTCCTGAAGGCGAACCAGCAGGTGGGAGAGGAGCTTATGTTGCTCAGCCTGAGGAAGCGGAAGCACCACCTCAGGAAGTGGAAAATGCACCAGAGACAGGGGAAGCCTTGGTGTTGAACAAGGTGTTGTTAAAACCAGCAAAGGAGATTATGGACCCAGATCAAAGGAAAGCATTGTTTCGGACAGTTTGCAAATCACAGGGAAAGTGTTGCAAACTGATTATTGACAGCGGGAGGACTGAAAATTTTGTGGCTACGGAAATGGTAGAGAAATTGGGATTAAAGAAGCTAAAACATCCCACTCCATACAAAGTATCGTGGCTGCAGAAAGGACATCAACTGTTAGTTGATGAACAGTGCAAAGTGGAGTTCCAAATAGGCAGATATAAAGACAAGATTGTCTGCGATGTCATGCCAATGGATGTCTGTCACATACTGTTAGGGAGGCCCTGGTAGTTTGACAGGAAAGTGGTTCATGACGGAAGAATGAATTGTTACAAGTTTGTTAAAGATGGAGTCAAGCACACACTTGTACCCATCAAAGATGAAGGTACAGCAGAAGCTAGTGGAGTAAAAGCACTGCTGATGGGTGGAAAAGAATTCTTGAAACAGATTGAAGGTAATGATGTGAATTTTGCTGTTGTGCGGAGACCAAGGACAGTGGTACTGCACACAAAGATTTCAGACTTGCCCGAGGAGGTCCAGGATGTGTTGCAGGAATTCGGAGACATCATAGTGGATGATCTTCCGGATGAACTGCCCCCCAAGAGAGGTATCAGTAAATGTATTGACTTTATACCAGGAGCTAGTTTGCCGAATAAAGCAGCCTATCGCATGAGTCCCAGGGACCACGAGGAGATTAGGAAACAGGTACAGGAGTTACTGGATAAAGGGCTGATTAGAGAGAGCATGAGCCCCTGTGCAGTCCCAACAGTTTTAGCTCCAAAGAAGGGAGGCGAATGGCGGATGTGTACAGATTCAAGGGCCATTAATAAAATTACTATTCGGTACAGGTTTCCATTACCCAGAATGGATGATATGATGGACTGTTTGAGCGGGGCAGCTTATTTTTCAAAAATTGATTTGAAGAGTGGATACCACCAGATTCGGATTCGGGAGGGAGACGAGTGGAAAACAACTTTCAAGACGAATGAAGGGCTGTACGAATGGCTGGTAATGCCATTTGGGCTAAGTAATTCCCCCAGTACTTTTATGCGCCTAATGAATGAAGTGTTGAAAGAATTCATTGGGAAGTTTGTAATTGTTTATTTAGATGATATACTGATTTTCAGCAAAACCAGAGAATAACATTTCAGACATGTTCGAAATGTGATGAGGAAGTTGCAGCAAAACAAGCTGCTGATTAATCTGAAGAAGTGTACCTTCTTTCAGCAGGAGTTAATATATTTGGGGTTTGTAATAGCAGAAAACGAGCTGAAGATGGATCCGGAAAAGATTGCAGCTATAGTTAGCTGGCCATCCCCAAAGAGTTTGTTTGAAGTCCAAAGTTTTCACGGACTAGCCAGTTTTTATAGGAAATTCATCAGGAATTTCAGTGGGATTTGCGCACCTATGTTGGATACGATCAAGAAGGCAAATCAACCTTTTCACTAGACAAAGGTAGCGGAGAAGAGTTTTCAAACTTTAAAGGGAAAGATCACAGAAAGGTCGATATTAAGACTGCCTGACTTCAACAAACTTTTCCAAGTTCGTTTTGATGCCAGTGGTACGGCCATTGGGGCAGTACTTAGTCAGGAAGATAGACCAGTTGCATATTTCAGCGAATAACTAAATGAGAGCAGACAGAAGTACTCAACTTATGACAAGTAATTCTACGCAGTTGTTCAAGCGTTAAAGCATTGGAGACATTACCTATTGGGTAATGAGTTCGTTTTGTTTTCAGATAATTCTACGTTACAGTACATCATGCAGCAGCATAAACTGAACCAGAAACATGCAGAATGGGTTGAGTATCTACAGAGTTTTACTTTTGTGTTGAAACATATCAGCGGGCAAGCCAACAAGGTGGCAGATGCTTTGAGTAGGAGGAGTTTACTTTTATAGGAAAGTACAATGCAGGTGCTGGGATTTGAACACCTGAAGGATCTGTATCAGACAGATGCCGATTTTAAGGAGGCCTATGAGGCCTGCCAAAACCCTCTGTTAAGAAATAGTAGTCCCTGGTTGGACTATAATTTACAGGAGGGATTGTTGTTCAAGGGAGGACAGTTGTGCATTCCCGACTGTTCAATGCGGGAGAACATTATTCGGGAGAAGCATAGTGGAGGTCTAGCCGGACATTTCGGTATAGACAAAACTTTTTCACAGGTTGAACACTTTTATTTTTCGCCAAGGTTGCGACGAGACATACAGATATATGTGAGCAGGTGCAAAACATGTCAATTGGCGAAGGGTCACAGTCAGAATGCAGGGCTTTATATGCCACTACCCATTCCAAGCAGACCATGGGACTCAGTCAGCCTGGACTTTGTCTTGGGTTTGCCTAAGACACAGCGAGGTTTCGATTCAGTAATGGTGGTAGTGGATCGTTTTTCAAAAATGGCACATTTTATACCTTGCAGGAAGACCAGCGATGCTACTCACATAGCGCACCTATTTTTCACAGAGATCGTTAGACTGCATGGTCTACCAAGATCCATCGTTTCCGACAGGGATGTGAAGTTCACCGGGCATTTTTGGCGAACCCTGTGGAAAAAGTTGGATACCCAGTTACAGTTCAGCTCTGCTTACCACCCTCAGACTGACGGGCAGACTGAAGTGGTGAACAAGAGTCTGGGAAATCTGCTGCGTAGTCTAACAGGAGAAAATTCACGGATGTGGGACCGTGTGCTTGCTCAGGCGGAGTTCGCGTATAACGATTCGCCAAACCGCAGCATAGGTTACAGTCCTTTCCAAATCTTGTATGGCATGCATCCTCGCGGAGTGCATGAACTGCGAGACTTGGGAAAACTTGAAAAATGAAGTGCAGATGGGGAGGATTTTTCCCAAGCAATGAGCGACTTACATGAGCAAGTGAAATTGAAATTGCAGGACAACAGTCAAAAATATAAGCAGAGGGCAGATTTGAAAAGACGGGAAGTTCAGTTTAATGTGGGGGACAAAGTCCTTGCACACCTGCGCAAAGAACGGTTTCCGAAACGGGAATATAACAAGCTGAAATTCAAGAAAATTGGCCCTTGCAAGATTATTCGCAAGTTTTCTGCAAACGCATATGAGTTGCAGTTGCCACCAGGGATAGGGATTTAATCGATTTTTAACGTGGCAGATCTATTTCCTTATGTTGCTGATCCTGAAGATAACACAACAGGAAGGCCAACGCGGGACACCAAGTTTGATGAGTATTCTTGGATGAGACAGATGCCTACGGCACAGCCCCCTGAGATCGAGCGTATTCTCGACACACAGGTAGCCAAACGCACACGTAGGAAGGAATATCTGCAATACTTAGTCAAGTGGAAGAACCGTCCAATTGAGGACAGTTCGTGGCTTGACGCGACGCAGATACAAAACGCAGGCTACTCGGTCGATGATCTCATGGAGCGGAGCCATGACTTTTTGCCACCCCGGGAGCCTAATGTAGGAGCATCCAGCTCCGAGGAGACAGGAGATGGTTGACCGTCTCACTTGATTTTTTTTATTTACAGGTTTATGGATAGGTTGTCAAGCCTGTGTTTATTTTTTGTTATTTATTAGTTTAGTTTAACAATTGGATAGAAACTGCAAGACTAGGAGCATAAACTATTTTTCTTTAATTAGTTAGAGATGGTTTTCTTTTAAACAAAATACATTGGGTAGGATAAGTTCGGTTGACAGGGTAACCGTAAAACTGGAAAACGGTTTTGTGCCTACTGTTATAAAAATGAAAAGAAATGATAGGTAGGGGTTCGGAGTTGTTTACAAACAGAAGAGAGAATATTGAAGAACGATATACTCCGCAACCAGTAATGTAATTTGCCAGAAGTGCAATACAAGAATGTGCATTTCAAACTTAGAAGTATTTTATTTCCTGTTAAATGATTTGTAATCACAGAAGGTGTTTTTATACAAACGAAATAAATTTCTAGATTTGAAATTGAGTAGATACGTGCTGTGTGTGAAGAAAGCAAATAGCTGTGTCTTTTACATCATGCATTAACAGGACACAGAAACGGAAGCGACATAGGCGCAGTCACAAGGAGCAAACAATATCTCTGTTTGTCAAGACAAACAAAAGGAGGAGCAACCTACAGCGAAACAGGTGGTATTTATACATTCAAACAATGAAGCTTTTAATTCAAGAAACTTTACAGATAATCATCTCATTTTCATATATCAGTCGTCCTTAAAATAGTTCAACAAAATTTCGACTCAGTCAAATAGTATAGCGAGCCAATACAGTCTAGATAATGGTTAGAAACCCGAAATTATCGCTTCAGTCATAAAAGAAAGAACAATCATACAACCCTAGCCAGGGTTTGAAACCAGAAGTTGCCACAGATGCAAACGAACGCATAGACACAGCGTTTCCAGACCGACAAAAGAGTACACCCATAAAACTTGCCACCAACAGAGTTTGGCTACGGAGCAGAAAACCTAGAGAAAGAAACAAGTCTTGAGAACAGTTAACCACGGGGTTCGAAAGGAGAGACCCTACCAGAGGGTTTGAAACACCGAGTGAACGGATCGAGGTTTCGCCAGAAGAAACCTGCACATGGGAAACGACCACCAGAATTTGAGTTAGAGCGTGGTCCGAAAATAAACATTCATTTAAGCCTACAGGAAAATAAAGCAGCGTAACACAGTCAGAGCAGAACATTACCAGGGTTTTGGGTTGGAGCAGAGGCAAAGCGACAGAGATTTCCACCGGAGCAGCCATCACTGGCACACGAAGGAGTCGAGGGGTTAGGGTTAAGAAAACCAGTGGCGCGGAGTGAAATCAGAAGGAGTAGTTACCTGTTGCTCCTTCGAAAGCCGGAAGAACCCTCGATGTTATCACCCTGTCGCACCTGCAAATGGGTTCAATAACACAATGACATACAACAGGAGACGAATGGAGCAAGAAGGTTAAACCGTTTGCAAAGCAACAAAAAAACTGACAGAGATTAAAGAGTTACCAACAGCAAATTACCAGGAAATAGCCCACAACAGCCCGACAGTTAGCACCATTAAATAAATTGGAGAAGGCTCAGTAACCCACAGAGGTTACCCACCGAGAGAACGCGCCGATTTGTGAGAGTGTTCGCAAGAACCAGAGGCCATCAAAGGGCCGAGGAAACCCTCTCTTCTCGAACCCTCGTTCGACAAAACAACCATAATGAAACCATTTTTCACCATTGAAAGAGCATAGCACAAAGCTCGGTGCACAGTAAATGCGCCAAGGACGTTATCGATGGCATATTAAACGCAACATTAAATCAGCACATAAAACCTTTAAACCAACATACAATCCGAGTTTAATATGAAGGATGACGTGTAAAGCACAGTCATAATACCATTGCTGAAACCATAGTCCAGAGGGTTTATAAGGTCAAACGAAAGCACAAATATCACATCAAAGTTTTGGTGTTTGTTTATTCATATTATTAACAACGCCACGTGGTTGAACAGAAACATCACACCCGGAGGTTAGGCCTTCGTCACATGCCTAACAAATTCGTTTTTCAATTATACCAGCTCTCAATGGTGAATAATTTGAGCTTAACAACTTCCATTTGAAATAGGAGCCGTGAGTACGAGTGCAGGAAATGGTAGCCATAAATCAGTGTGGTGAAATAGGGGATAAAACTGACCAAACTCTTCCCTCTATCTCTATCGAAATGAACAAATTATTCTCATTGTGTCTTCAATTTTCCACATCAAGCTCACTGCAGTTGTGAAATGAACAAATTTTTCTCATTGTGTCATCAGTTTTCCACATCCAGCTCATAGTAGTTGTTGATTGCAGATCTATGATCTTAATTTGCTACATAGAGCTTGTTGTAGTTCTTAATTGCATAAGATAATTAGTGAATTTATATTTTTTTTATTAATTTGAAGAAAAAAATTGAAAAAGCATATTGTTTTGATAATCAATTCAACTTTCTGATATACCATTACAATTTAAAAAAAATATATTTGAAATATTATTTACTAATATTATTTAATAATTCAATCTATATTGTTTATCAACTAATTATATACAATTAAGACTTTCATTCCAATGGGTTTGTAGACATAGCATTGATATCTACAAAATATGGTTATATAAATATTATTTCCTATATATCTATAAAATGTATTTGTATAACAAAATTAAATAATATTAAAACTAAATAATTTCATTCTATTTCCTAACTCTTAGTTATTAATATTTAAAATTTTAATTTTTTTTTCAATAATATAAAATAAAATAAAATTTAGTTATGTATCAACCACTAAAAAAAAGAGTATATTCTTTTCACAATAACTTTACTTGACTAATATCACATGATCATGTGATTTGAACATGATTTGTGAACTAGGACTTCTCATCCAATGGGTTTGTAGATATAACACTGATATCAACAAGATATGGTTGTATAAATATTATTGAACATATATCTGGATAATGTACTTGTATAACAAAATTGAATAATATTAACAGTGAATAATTCCACTTTATTACCTAATTCTTAGTTATTTATATTTAAAATTTTATTTAGTTGTTATTTAAATAACATAAATTAAAATAAGATTTAATTATGCATCAACCACCTCAAAAAACAAATTAAATAAATAAGTATATTCTCACTAATATTATAATATTTTAACAATAACTATACTTCACCAATATCACATGATCTGAACATTATTGTCTTTATGACAAAATTAAATAATATTAAAACTAAATAATTCCACTGACATAAAAAATTTATGAGAACCAAACGCATAATTAAGAAACTAAATATAGGTTCTCTGCACAATAAAAAATGAACTATTAAAAATTAAATAGGGATCACTAACAGACAACATCCAATTCTAACTACATTACCAAACAGTTATTAACAGGGGATCTACAATTTGATTCATGGGCGTATTCAAAAGAGAAAAGTTTACTCCGTTTTTATATTACTCCATTGATTTAGGTTTTTAGTTTTCTCCAATTTTAATATTGCTCAATTGAGATTTAGGTGCACTATGTGTACGGGGTGAATTTTTTTAACATTTGTCCTCACCTCATTTTCGTTCTCACTAACATGAAGAACTTAAAAAAAATACGAAGTGAAATTAGTCTGAGATCACATCCCATAGGCCAAATGGCAGATCATCCAAAAACTAATTTGGGAATGCATTATAATCACTAAAAAGAAAATTCTAAAATTCTAGAAACTAATTTAAATCCAGCATTGCAAAATAAAATGGGCAAAAGGAAAATTAGCGTAACATTTACCATAACTCGAAGGATAATAAGAATCGTAGCCTAGATGAAATCTTAAGCCGCTCATCTAAAAGAAATAATGTAAATTTTATAAAACAACTTTAACATTTCCTGTCAACTCATTTTAGTTCTCACGAACAGGACGAACTTAAAAAAAATACAAAGTGAAATTAGCTAGTGCATTACTGAGATCCCTTCCATAAGGAGATAAAAGGCCAAATGGTGGATCATCCAAAAACTAATTTGGAAATACATTATAATAGTTAGAAACAGAAATTATAAAATTCCGGAAGCTAATTTAAAGCCAGCAATGGAAAATAAAATGGGCAAAAGGAAAATTACCATACGATTTACCATAACTCGAAAGATAATAAAGATCCTATCATAGATGAAATCATAAGCCACTCATCTAAAATCAATAATGTAAACTTTATAAAACGAAAACATTTCTTAAAAAACCAAAACATTCCCTGTGACTCAGACTTGGAGATTCTTTTTCCATCCAACTTGGAGATTTTTTTTCCTTAAGCCTTGTGATCTCCTTTCAACAAAAAAATCAATATATTTTTTCCTGAAGCCTCGTGATCTCCGTTCAACAAAAAAATTCAGTGCTCTCCTCTTCAACCTTGGACTATTCCTTAGGTGTGCGATGAGAAACCTTTTTTTGCAAAATATAGAGTGAATAAGCGATTAAACTCATCAAGAAATTTTAAATAGTTTTCAGTAATTTTGAACAAGTCCATTAGATCTCCTAATAATTAATTTTTTATTAACTATAAATTTCATGGTTTAAAAATCTTCAATCATCTGATGGTTTAAAAATCTTCAATCGTCTAACATTCCATCTAATGGTGCAAAATAAGACAGAGTAGATTAATAGATAATTTTTTGTTAATATATTAATAATTATATTTCAAGTTATAATATATTTGATATATATCATAATAATAAATAATAATACTATTTAATTACTAATAAGAATTAGTATTTATTTCTTACCATTATCGTAAACAATTATATATATATATATATATCCAAAATATCAATATGATAAAGTCAACTTATTGCTAAACTGGAGAGATCAATATTAAAATTTAAGGGATTAATAAACCATAAGAATAAATATTTTAAACCCAAGGAATTAATAATATAAACTCAAGGAGTTATACAGCTTATGACAATAATTGTCAAATTGATGAATATTATAAACCACATGATTAATATTAAACATTATTATTAATATTTTTTTTCTAAGTAAAATTGATTCTATTATGTATAAAAATTACTGGTACAAAACTGCCACAGTGTCATCTGTGAAAGCCTGAACACTAGGATTGATAGTCATGCTAAACAAAAAGATTTTGGACTGCCCTGGGAGGGAAACCAGTTCTTTTAGAAACAGTTTGGCCGCCCTTGGAAGAGAAATCGTCCTACAGTTCATACAAAGCAACTTAACAGAGAAATATATGCTAAAAATAACATTCAACTTTTCCAGCTGAGCCTTGAAACAAGTAGACAAAAAATTCCAACAGTAATTGAGTGAAAATACCAGGAGAAGCTGTAGGCTAAGAGAATCACTGATCATGAGCCGGGGACAGAGGTTCCTCCACAACTATGCACCAATATTCATCTTTGCTATCGTCCATAACTCCTTTGAGAATGCCTTCCTTGTCAGCAGCCACTTCCAGCTTGTGCTCCATGTCCTTGGAGGAATGAGCAATATCTGCAGGCAAATCCGAGATTTTGGAGATTTTTTTGACTAGAGGGTGCAGGGGAGAGGCCGCAAGGGAGGGGTGAAGGTGAGGAGACTCTTCTCTAAGACTCATAGTGACAAAGGCCATGAAAATGGGTCTATATAAAGAACAATCAAAGAGGAAGTCAACTCGCTGAGAGGTTTCACGCATGGGAAGGCTAGCAGACCCACGGAAGACATGAGGAATTGCTGCATTGGGAGGGTCAACAGAGGGGGGGGGGGGGGTAGGCTGAGCAAAATGAACATTTTCAAAATGGAGGGCACGAACTCTAAATCTGCGCATCACTGGAGGCTGGTCTCACACCTCTTCACCTGAGGAAGACTCCGAAATTAAGCTAGACGAGGGTCGAGAATTGGAAGCACGACCCCGAATGGTGCCACGCCGACACCTCATTCTATGGCGAAGGCGTGGCATAGTAGCAGGGGCGGGATGGTAATACCTGTGACAAATGGAACAGACAAGAAGCCTAGGAAACCCACAATTATCTGCAGGCCGAGCACAGTGAAGAGAATTGACACCACAGAAGAAACTTTGAGAGAAATGATGCCCTGGCAATGTTTTGAAGCAAGCAAGTAGAGTGCAACGATGTCCTGTGTGTGTGCGAGCGCTGGACTTAGCACAGCTAGGAGGGTAGGCACCTCTTAAAGGAGTTGGGGAACCATAATTGTTACCACAGCAAGCTGAACAGTCGAGAACAAACGCCATAGCCGAATGAACACACATTGTGGATTGATGAAGCATCTGAGAAGGTGGAGTTATGGCTTCACAAGCTGGTGGAGTAATGAGCTTGTTAAAGCATGTATAGGGGGGCATATGGCCACCCCACGTGAGCTCCTTTGGGAGTCATGTAGGGACCGACGTCTCATCACCCCAGGGAGACATTTGCATCCAGATTATTATTAATATTATAAACAATAACATTTATATTAAAATCACTAATATCATAAGTGAGGCCAAGGCTGGCACATGATGATGAACACTGCACAGTGCCATGCCCATGAAGAAGGTAATTATTAATATTATAAACCCAAATATTATTAGGCCTAAGAGATTAATAATATTGTAAATCGAGAGAATTAATAAAGCCAAAGGATAAATATTATAAACCCAAGGGATTAATATTATAAACCTAATATATTTGTAACAAAAACCCTTCGGATTAATATTATGAAACCTAGGAATTAATAGACATAAAATATTATTAAATGTATCAACCAAAGAGATTAGTAATATTATAAACCCAAGGGATTTATAAACCAAAGGCATAAATATTATAAATCAAAGAGACTGATATTGAAATCTCAAGGGATTAATAAACCCTAAAAATTAATATTTTAAACTCAATGGATTAATATTATAAACCTAGAGAATTAGTAAACGCAAGTGATACATTTTATAAATGCAAGGAATTTTTAATATTATAAATCCAAGGCTTAAATAAAATCAAAGGATTAATATTAAAAACCCAAGGGATTTTTTTTTCCTAGGGAAAAGTCGTAATTTTATTCATTGAATGAAATTACATTTTGTACATGCTAGATAACATCTCAATTTTCCACACATCTTTGTATGCAAGGTCAAATGAAATTTCAACTCATGGGAGAGTTAACCCATTCTACTCTTTTCTACCTTTCTTTTTCTCTAGTTTCCTCCAAAAATTTGAATTGGTTAGGATAGATATAATAGATTATTCAGACCGTTTTACATTATGCTAGACTTCTTTGTAAGAATCTGAATTTTGTGAAATGTGTGTTCATTTGGTGTCACTAGCTAATTTTTCAGCTGATGTCGTGACAAGTTGATGTTTTTGTTCAGTTTGTACTTAAATCAACGCAGATTGATGCACGAATTCATCCTTCATCACCTCTTCTTGGGTGTTCTGGACATTGTTGCTGGTGGTATTGTCTGTGGGTTCAAAAATTTTAGTTTATGCTTCAGGGAATTTAGAAACCTGCCATCCTTTCAGTTTCGGAGTTTTTCTTTTCCTTATTTCTTTTTTAGGTTGTGTACATACGTTTTGAAGATGGCTGGTGAGAAGACTAATTTGACAGCAAAGAGTAGTATTTTAATAGTCTAGGGATTGTCACCATTGTTGATTGTTGAAAGTTAGCTAGATGCGGTGAGGCAACCCCTTACTAAGATCCACCTCCATGCAAATTTTGGAAAAAGTATAGATTTCAATTTTGGTTCGATCAACATCTATCTTTATGAATTTCCAAAGGGAATTCCCAATTCTTGCTAACAATTTTGGATTTCAAAAATGTAATGGTAGATTATGCAATCTAACCCACACAAGCATTTTGGAGACAACCATGGTATTTTCATCAAATTTAGGAAACCAAGGTTTAGTAACTAGACCTGCATTGCCCCAAAACTAGGGACCTTCATTTATTGCATAATCTTTATCTTTTTTTGTGTAAAATTTGATGATAAAAAACCCCCTGGATCATAAGTGGATATCATAGTTTTCTGTCCATATGGAATAGATCCATTCACGTAATGGCATAGATTGGGGCCATAAGCCATTAAATATACATATTATTTCTTTAGAATAAAATGCATCATGGATCACCTTTACTTCAGGTAGATTTACTGTGAAGGAAGACACTTGGTCCATTTTCTCCGCTATGTATGCACCTGGAGTAGTGTGAGCCTGTGTTGGTGCTTCCTTCCCTTTTAATGTATCTTTAAATGTTACATGTAATTTGGAGCTGGTTACACGGAAACCCCCTAGAAGTTTTTAGGTGAGAGTGATAACTGAATCAGGTTCAACTCTGTTAATAGTAGCTTCGTCTCTCATGATTTTCCATGCATAAATTAGACATTGCATGTGAGTTGGAGTCCTTGTCTTGTCTTGAATAATTTGTTTAAGATCTTTAATCATTTCTTGGATACTGATTCTTATGCATATTGATTTCCCTTCCAATGATTTGAAAAATATTTGGATACGAGAGGCTTCACGCAAATCTGCTTTTGCATCAGCTTGTTCCATCAACATATATGGATGTTTCTATCTCTATGTTGATGATTCATGTAGTGGTTCTTGTGCAGTGCCGCACCCCAGATGAACCACCCTATTAGTGTGAAAAGAACATAATGGTTGTCAAAGGCATAGATATGGGGTAATGGATAGTAGATATGTGTGTAATGAAATTTCTCACCAGATCTTATTTACCCATTATGGGCCATGAGAGTGACAGACCAAATTAAGGGGCTCCGCTAACCAGTAAAGTGCCACTGAGACAAAACCTCCTTAAAATTGACAGGATCTACATGTAAGTTTAGAAATAACCTTAAATATGTTCTTGTAGTGGATAGATCTAACTTAACGGTGAATAACATCACAAAATATGGTGTGAAAAACCTTGTGACTATGTCCCTCCTACGTACTGCTTTGATGGTTATATTTTGGTCTCATCAATGACAGATTTTGTTCTATCTCTCAATACACATAGCCTTAAGTGCCGAAATCGTGATATGGATTTTATTTTGGGAGAGAGCAATAGGAGATCGTGGGTTTGCTACAGATCTCATCCCATGCGATGATTTGAACTAGATATGAGTAAGATATGGATCCACACCTACAAGGGAGGAGACACAAATCCGCTCTGGGAATCTTTGGCCTTCTGACGGCGAGGTCAACCCTTGCTTGTGTAAGTGATATTCTGTTAGGGTATATCTAGCCCATAACAAAATCCGCAAAATTATTTGAGTGTTACCCCTTGTTTTTTCGATAGCAATTGATTGCGGTGTGGTCTGGGGAAGAAATCCAAATCAAATCACCGTGAAAATGAGAAGAGAGTAAGTTCCAATGGTAGGGGTGTGATCTCTCAGGTTTACCACTTCCAAGACTACTTTAGAGGACCAAATCATATCTTTGCACATCTCGAGAGCCATCTCGACAATCCCTCACCCAATCTTCCACCTCCTCAAAACCCAAGGGATTAAATATACTAAATGGATTAATATTAAAAACTCGAAGAATTATTAAATCCATGGGATAAATAGTATAAATATAAGGCATGAATAAATCCAATTAATTAATATTATAAACCTAATGTATTAATATTAAACCCTAACAATAGAAAACCAAAGATTAATATTTTAAACCCAAGGGGTTAGAAACCTTATGAAAATGATTTCCAAATTCATTATTATTAAAAGACCTAGGATTAATATTAAACATCATTTTTAATATTATAAATGATGAAGGAGTATCTACCCTCAAGTTAAGTTTGTAATGTTACTCAAGGCCTAAGGTCTTGAAATTCGTGCAAGAGGGACATTTCCTTTGTACAATCATTGTAAAATCTTGTAAAGGCTTCATATATCACAAGTATCAGTCTAGAAGAATCTAGATAGGTATTGACTCATTAGTCAAAGAGCTTAGTCATGGAATTGAATATTCGTGTTTGCAGAATTCGTTGGATAAGTTAGCAGATATTATAGGATTGATCCATTCAGTTCAAAAAAGATAGGATCAAGTTATAAGTTTAGAAATCAGTTACATAGTTTAGGAATCTGTTGATAAGGATTGAAAGGATAGATTTCGATTTAAAGAGGTAAGTCTGCGAGGCATTAGTGGCAAGCAGGACTTGGAAGAGGAATTAATCATAGAAATTTATTCATGAGGGTGGCTAAGTATTGTTAGGACACGCTTGCCACACCTAGTAGAAGTTGACTATATTGAAGTTTTCATGTATAGCAGAGAAGACATTTTTTGGTTGTTTTATAGATGCATTTTGGACTCTAAAAGACATAATTGTAATAATTGGATAGTTGAGACTCACTCAAAGACTGAGGAGGGTGTGTGTAGACTGAGAGTATATATAATTTTGATTCAATTTATGAAATATGTGTTTTTTAAATGTGTTAATAGAAAATTATGACAGTGAAAATATTGGGTCTATGCAATGCAATCATGTTTATATTCCGCATTCAACATATTCTAGGTTAACTTAATTCTTGTTGGTGTATTGGTAAGTATAAAATCCAGTAGATAGAAGTGGTGCAATGCTTGAAATATGGAAGTATGTGGATGAATTTTTAAAGAAAATTTCCATTGGAAAATTAGGTTGAGGTAAGGAGTTTCTCTTGAAATGTAAGTGGGAATCAAGAAGTTGAATTACAGGATGTGTGGTTACATTATGAATAGATGAAAGGATCTTCACACATGAATGCTTGAATTCAATGTGGAATGGTAATGGTATAAAGGGGAAACATATGAACGTTTATGAGATATGAATAGTGGGAGAGATAATAAGTGGAAAGAGAATGAGTGCTCTGTATATTTTTACTTATATTTTAAATGAGTATGATAATTATTTTAAGGATATGGTGATGTACCCGTTTTTTAATAAAATTTCCACGTATTAGAGAGGGAATGCAGGAAATTGGGTGCTTAATGCAGGGTGTTGATGCCATCATGTTTTGAATGATGGAAGGAAAATATGTATCTAGAACAGAGTATTGTGGGAAAAATGTTCTAGAATTATTTTATAGAAAATTAAAGGAGAGAGATAAAGGGAGGCACGACATAATTTTCTTGTAGATAAATATCAGAGAGGATTGACGAGTTGTGCTACATAATCATTATGTAGTGCAGGTAAAACATGATAATAATTTATTGTTTTGATATAATATAGGTTGAGAATTGCGTTGAAAGGGTTGTGGGGGTATAGAGTGGATATGTGAGATTGTTTAGTCTAAGTTCAAGGACCTGTAGGTTGGGTGCTATCATTTTGTATTAGATCAAGGTTTTCTCTTTTGGAAATAGACAGAAGGTGTGTAGAGGACATTTTGTGAATTAAAATTTTTTATATGGAGGAGCTTAGAGCTTAAGGAGGACAAGGAAAGCTACTTTTCGAGAAGTAGTTACATGCAAGGGAAAGAAGTTAGATCATCTAGAGATGGAAGTTGATCAGAAGCCTTTTAAAGTGGCCATAGAAATTTTGTAGCACCAATATTTTGAAAGATTGGGAATGGTCTTTGTTTTAAATATAATATATATGCATGTAACAACAAGTAGTGAGGCATCTCAGCAAGACCATCATAGCCTTAAGAGCAATGATGAAGGAAGCCATTGAGGGTTTTTGAGAGAAGGAAGAGTGTGGCCAGAACCTTATATTTCAATTGTGATCAAAATACAAGAGGACAATTGTGTTCTAAAGTGTAGATGAGTTGTGGGTGTGAAGCCTAGAAGGAGCATAGAGGAGTGCTCAAGGAGGTTCTAAAAATAGGAAAATTTCTTGCCAAAAGACCAAGTATAGAGGAGATATTGGTGAGGTAAGTTGTATCAGGGAGAACTTATTACTATAGAGGCTTATTGTAGGTCATAGTGACTATGAGGAGCTTATGAGTATGAAGACGAAAATGACTACTGGTTGTCATAGCATAGGTTCAGGAAGCAGCCACAAAGTGAGGAAAGAAGATACCAAAGTTAATGACATATGGAGACAGAAGAATGATGAAGAATATGAGAGAGATAAAGTTGAGATAGAAGTCCATTTGGAAGTCATGATGGAGCTATTACAGAAGGAGGAGGAAGACTGAAGATGTGGTTTCCTCATGAGAAGAAAGATGAGGTGGCATAAGCTATAGAACAAGGTGAAGGAGAAATTGATGAATGCTATGTGGGAAGATGAGATAATCAAGGCAAGTGGGTATCTAGGAGAATAATTGAAGACTGAAACCAAAGTGAGGCCAAGAGATCTCAAATTATTAAAACTGATATTTTTTGTATGTCTGCAGGTACAATGAATGGAGAATGACAATTTTCTATTATTTTCATAAAGAACGAAGTTTAAGGACAAAATCTTAATCATGTTTTGAAAGAAGATGAGATAACTGAGTCTCATGTACATGCACATGCACAACTGAGTGAAATAAATCGTTTCCAGCCTACTGTGAAAGCTGAAAACAAGGAGGGCTTTACTTATGATGATGGCCAAGAACAGAAAGGGGAAAAGGATGATGTCAAGCATTCATATGTTATGCATGAGAGAGCTGAAAGAAGACCATTGAAATTTTTTTGAATCTTATAGAAGTCTTGGAGTAGGCAGAGAAATATTTGGTGATTAGTCATCAAATAATACCACTGGGTCTTGTGAGTTGAATTCTTACAATCTGCATGTTTTTAAAGGTTGTGTAGAAGACAATCCATCTCTTGGAATTGTCTCAAGTAAAGCTGAAGTTTATCTAGGAAAGCATAATGAAGAAGAAAGTTGTCAACCAAAGTATGATGAAGAGTGTATTTCTGATGAATACCAAGTTGAGTTGTTGTAGCAGAAGGAATTCATAAATTCCTTATTTAATGAAGGGAGTAACTTTAATGGATATGAAGTAGTAATTCCTCATGAGATGAAACTTGTTCTTGATGAGGACAAAGAGGAATTGGCTTGCTTAAATAATAATATTCTTTGCTTTTGCATCATTTACCAAATTCCTCTTACCTTGTTCATCTGCGATTGATGTAAATCCATTTTGAACCGTGTCCCATACTTCGTAACCTTGCGCCAAGAGATAGACCTCCATTATTCCTTTCGAGAGTGCGTAATTATTTTCATTGAACAGAGGTAGACCATTCTTGGTATGCTCCATGACCTCCTTTCAACTATTAAATTGCTATTGAAGGAACCAAACTCTAATACCAATTGTTGGAAATACTGAGGGGTGGGGGGGGGGGGGGGGGTTAATCAGTATTCCTTGCAATTAGAGCATTAATTAATCTTCAGTTATTATCAGTGTTTATACAATGATAGCAGTAAACAAAAGGAGCACAAATGCACACAGTTTTAAAGGTGTAAACCCACTCCCAGAAAAAAACCACCTAATGATTTTCTAATAATTATTTAATATTCAACTCCAATTGAAAATAAAGCTCCAGCTTCCTAGAATCTAGAAAAGAATTCTTCTCCAGCTCCCACTAGATGGACGCTCCAACACTCAAGATTCTTCAGTAGTCAACTGAATGGATGCCCCAACACCCAATGAGCTACAACTCACCATAGCACCACCCTAGAACCCTATAGAAGAATAAAAGAAGAATGGAATCTAGTACCAGGGAAAATGGTCCACTTTATAATGATATAGAATGATGTAGAAGAAGAAGACACACTAAACCATAACCCCAACTATGACACAACCACCTAATGATCATCCTAAACATCCTGACACTGCCTCTTCAACTCTTCACAGATAGACACTAGTACAATTTTTACAATAATGTATTTACAATGACTTAGTACAATGATACCTTTACAGTGATTGTACTCAGTGCTACCAACTTGAAGACTTCATGTGATGAACTTCTTGCTATTGTTCTACACCTTGGTTGCTTTTGTTGTCGTGCTACCCTCTACTACACCTTGCTTTTCTTTGTTGCCCTATAATGTCCAGTTCTTTGCAGCCCTTGACAACACATGATCTATAATTTTCTTCCCTTCTAGGAGCTCGATATTGAATCTAGCGTAACTCTATTATTTCAGATCCCCAATATGTGATTTTTTGTCTTGTAGTAGTCCTAGGAGTCTTCTATCGAATGCCATTGGTCTGACCCAATTTGGATTCTTCAAGGGAGAGTTATGCCTAATCTCTCACAATGCCATAATTATAGATTGTTTCATTAGACAAAACTTGTACAACGTGCCATGTGTCCTTGTTTTTTCATTTGGCTTTGAATTTGACAAAGAAAAAGATACAGTCCATTCACTATCTATCACATTTTATAGAATTCCAATCCGATACTCAAAGAAATAGTTATGACTATTTTCATAAGGTCACTTATTTGAGATGAATTTCAGGAGCCTGCAAAAACACTGACTTCCACAGATCATATCTCCGAAAATATTATGCACGTTGATCTGGAATTTTTACAGGAGCTTCCTCAGGATTCCAGGTTCACCTCATAAAAAATTCAGCTTTTGAACCTTCGTAGAAAAATGTAAGAGCGAAAATGCCATGATGACCTGTTTCAGATGGCGAAATCCCTTGCATAAGGAGGATATGAGGATCATAATTATATAAAAGCTTAAGTTGATAGGGGCTTCAACAAGTGAACGTCGGAGGGATTTTAGGAGCTTAAAAAATATTAATTATGACTTTTCAATGACCCATGCCACAACCCCATGGGGTTTTAGCTCTCTAACTAGGGTTACAAAATTCAGACATGAATATCTCTCAAACCATTATGAATTACGTGGCGTGCCATATATCAACGGAAAGATATCGACAAGAAGAAACCATAAAAATCGTTATTGACCCATAATATAGTAGTTTGGTAGGTTAAAATTCCCATGCAATATTGGGGTAGCCCATGGTGTTGCTTGGGTTGACATCAATGACAATTGTTGATCAACACTTCGAAGGCTTTTTATTTCCCTTCATAACTCTTTTTGATCTCTAATTACCATATGTTTTCCATTTAATACCTCATTTAGACTAGAAGGGTTTTGTGGACTCTAAGGTAAGAAAATTACTCTAATTGTATCATTTCGTTTTCTTTTATGACTCTAATTGTTCCTTTAGAAGCATCAATTTCTTGTAGAAGTGTCAATTGCGTGTAGCAGTGCCAATTTCCTACATAGAGCGTGATGGTTGCATATGTTCTGGTCAGCCATAAAAAGAACATAAACATGGGTTTTTTTAAGAGATTGATATACATGGCTTATATCCTATTGGCTCCTCCAAAATAGCCTTTGAAACTGGACAGATCATTAGTCCTTTCATCTTCATCCAAATTAGGAAAACAACTCTAGCAATCAAGCGAAGTTCGTTTGATCCATGCTTTCAATTATGGATCAAACCTAGGATTTCAAGTTACTATGTTTTCTAGTTTATTTTAGCAATCAATTTTAATATGTTATTATTTTCCTAATTTGGGCAAAGTTTCTTCCCATGCATGTATATAAAGAGTATTACATTTTATATGTAAGGGGATGCTAGAGATATTAAACTTCTGTAATGTTGTAATATTTTCTCATATTAATATAAAGTTCATGTTTTTCTGATATCAGTGTGTAAGCTACTTTAATAGTTAAGGGGTTGTGAGGAAGGGAGGGCCCCCTTTACTCATAACTCCATGTAATTTTGGATTTGTAGTTATTTCATTTTTTATTTGATATATTTGCAGAAATTATCTACACATTTCCTATTTGTCTTTACTGGTTATAGCAACGCATGTGTAATGATCAATGGTAAAGCACCTCTCATGAATGTGTTTGAGTTATGCATTTTATGTTTCAACATACATTTTGAATTATTGGGAATGATTGCGATTGATATTATATATTTTCTTAATCTACACCAGAAATCTTAAGTGTTGTAGAGGTATGATTGATCCACTACATAGCCTTTGCTGCTAAGTGCTGATAGAGAGAAGGGAGATTTGGAGTTGAGTGTGGGTTTCATGCACTAAGTGTCAAACTACATATTTGTTTCATTGAAACTCACAAGATTATGATCACCCCTGGTCGATAATTAATTTCTGTCAAATTATAAAGTTATAATTTTCCGAACAGACATGCAACATCAATTATTGTTCATCACATTGCGATGCTAATTTTTGTTTGCCACTTTTGGATGTTGAATATATTAGTCAAATTGTGATGTTTACTTTTTCTCATCACATGTATTGTCAAATTTTTTTGTTACATTATGATGTCATTTTTTTTTCCACATTGTGGAACTTAGTTTTGTTTATTACATTGCAACATTGATATTTGTTTGACACATTGAAACATTAATTTTTTTATCACATTAGGAGGTAAATTATTTTTTATCATATTTTCTGTAAATTTTTGTTATGTACATTGTGATATGAGTTTTAGTTCAACAAATTACAAGTGGATTTTTTTTTATTGCATTATAATGTTGATTATAGTTCATTTCATTTTTTTCATCATATCCTAACATATATTTTTTTCCATCACATTGTGACATTGATACTAGTTTGTGAAATTGTAATACCAATTTCTCTTTATCATATTGCATCATCACCACTTCTTTATTACATTGCAACTCAACTTTTTTTCTATACATTGCGACATTAATTAATATTCATCACATTATGAGATCAATTTATGTTCATAAAATTGTAATATTACGATTTGGTTTTCACATGAAAAGATAAATTCTTGTTTGCCAGGCTACAATATCAATTTTTTTGAACACAATTAAGCTTGTTTGGACATGGAGGTTGTGGTGAATTATGGGTGATTATAGATGATAATGGTTGGAAACACCTATCTATATATGAATATTATTGTATTATTGACCATATTTGATCATGGTTGTTATTTTTTCATCTTACCTAACTATGGTCAAGAATTGGTGAGTATGGTGTATATGGATGAACATGGTTATCAATGTTCAAAGGTAGATGAATAAGGTTTTTCATGGTCATCAATTATTGGTTATCTATGAATTTCCTTGTCCATATTTCCTATGGTTGACAATGGCTAATCATTGATGATATGGTTAATCATGGTTGACCATTGTAGATCTCATGTGACCACGATTGTTAACTTGTAGATATAGATGTATATTGTTGACTAGGTTGATTATGGTTGGTTGTGCTTACCTTGATGACCATGATCAACCATGCATGAATGTGGTTGAAAATTGTTAGTCATGAATGGCTATGGTTAAACATTGTTTAATTGGTTTGACCATGGTTAAATATGGTTGAAATTATTGACCTTGTTAGACCATAGTTCTCCATGCTCATTAAGTTACACCATAACTATATTTCAATGTTCAATATTACAAATGATAATATTAATATTAATATTACACGTAAAAATATTTAAATATTATTTCCTATGCTATTCACGGACTTCGAGGATTGTCAATTGATATGTCCATCAAATATTTGTGCCAAGGAGATCCACCTAAAGGAATCACTTCCTATCAATTCAATCATGGAACCTAACGCCATGAGTGTGAAGAGAATTGAATCTACGATCTCTCAATAAAAAAATTACTTTAACAGTAGAAACTCAACTAGTTAAACTAATCCTCAAGACTTAATAACATTTAAATGTTACTCACATTAAAAAAAAAATTAATCTAATAATAATAATAACAATAATAAATTAGTAATTTCAAATTTTCTATTTTTTATTAATAATAATAATAATACATATAAATTTAAAAATAATTTTTTTAAACCTATATTAAAATTCAAAACATCATGCTAAATACAAATAACAATGACCAGTGCACTGCCTTTGGAGTGTTGTTCACTGCAGGCTTGTTGTTAACTCTAGCCTCAACAGAAAAAACCTCAAAAGTAGATGATAAATAATGATGTTCACTCTCCTTTATTGAAATTTCAATAATAAACCATACTTATGTCGCTTCAATATTCTCTCTTATTTTCCATGGAAAAAATATGAGTGTTTGGAATTTTGGCCTAAGCTTAAGCCACCCAACGTTTCTGATCGATGGCGTAGGTGGTCTGACCCTGAATGATGGAAAACCTCTGTAATCACTAAATAAGCATTACAATAAAATTTTCAATAATAAATGTGATTATTTGAAAAAAATAATTATCCTAATATATAAACATTATGTAAAAGGTCATTATATTTTAATTGAATTTACGCTTTTTAAATGAAAATTCAACAATTTTACCGTAAGTATTGAACCACAACTACTTCAATTATTAATTAATTAATGTAATCAAGGTTACATAGATGGCATGTGTAACTAATATATATTACTCTGTTTAGATGGAAAATCTTATTTTCTAAGCTATAAAGCCATAAATACAAGGGGTACTATATGCCCACTTTAAGATTAAAGCACGTACATCATTCAGTCATGGTCATATACTACTAGCTTATTTATGTTTCTATAGCCTATGTCTCTGTAGCCTGAGAAATAAGCTTTGCCTAAATGAAACACAGACTGCATATGTAACAAAACACAGTGGCACTGTGAATCTGCTAGAATTATTTGTACATAATTTATTTATGGCCATTCTGTTTAAAAATTAGAAAAGTAATTTATTTCCAAGCATTATATTTACAAATTAGAAAAGTAAATACATATTTTCGCCATTCTATTTTGATATATTCATCATCAACGCATCAAAGAGAACATAAGAAATTATATTGTATTGTATTTTGATATTTTAAACCGAACCAGATGAAACAGAGTGCAAGAAACTTGTTTACCGGTTCCAATATTATTAACAAATACCTCATTTCTTACATGATAATGTGGACATCACTGAACCATGAAAAACTAGTATGTTCTTGATATAAGTACCATAACAATATCTAACCGCATTCGTAGACCCTAAAGAATGAAAAAATGGTGCCATTACATAATATTTCTTAAATATTTTCCTCTTTCTGCTAATTATACATTCTCTTTTCGGTGGCTACATGACCGAGGAGTGGTGCAATCAGATGAGTCATTATCGCCATTCTTCTAATTTTCTTCCACGTTTTTGTACATGAAAGCAACACCCACTTAAACTGAAATTCTCCAACTCTTACTCATTCATTATACAATCTTTTTCCTGTTTATTTTTCAATATTTTTGCTTCTGAAGCAACCATTCATATAGATGATTCACTACCCTCATTCCTTTATTTCTCGTACTCATTTTCATACTTGATCTTAAAAACGAAAGCACACAACTCCAATCCAAGTGCATTACTACGAGCAAAAGTTTTCGTATTGAAGCATTCCCGTGAATTGGGTGGAATGATAATGGGTTAATTTTCATAAATGTTGAACAATGTAAAAGCTAACATGTGGGCACCTGATCTTTGTATTTCGTACACAGCCATCTCCCTCGGTGAACTATCTAATATTGCATCATAAAGAAACAAACATAGTTAACAATACGACCCACTTTTGATCAATCGATAAATTTCAAGGTCAGACAAGGAAACCCATCCATGATACCTAGACCATGTTCATTGTTGGAAAGAAAATAAACCGTTGACCTGCACAACAGAGCAATTCACATTGTTATCAAGAAACTAATTAATGGATTATGCGTCGCATTTAATCTTAAAATTTCTCTGATTTCAGGCAGATTATAACATACTAGTGTAGATACTCGCCTCTAGGAGCATCTGGATCTGCCATAAACTGATTATGGTTTTATGAATTGATTAATGATATGAATTTCAATTTGATTGATGAACAATAGATTAATAGTAATTAAACCAAGCATCGATATAGTGATGAAACCAAAGAGGGAAACCTTGCACTTGTGTAATGGTTAATTCGTCACCTAAGTTGATTTTTTTATTGTCATAGAGTAGATTCAGCAATAGACGAGGATTGAAATCATATACAATGCCACCAATGACTTCCGATTCCCCCAGCTTCTCCTTTATCTCCTCCATTTTTTGCGCAAAAGAATCTTGGAGGATGCGAAATGAAGAAGAAACAACAAAATTGGATGACTCGTCTTAAATCTACGGAGCTGAATATACGAAACCAAGAAGAATGAATTTTCAATGGACAATGTTTCATACATTTCTGGGTGGTATTCATTTTAAATTGAATAGAAGGAGAAATTAAATCTTAGTTTCTATTGGAAATAGTCCCAACCACCGCCATGAATGAGGAGTGGTAGCAGGCCACGCTTCATTGAATTTTATGTGTATGGAAGGACAAGCCTCAGTTTTCAAATCCGGAGGCATTCATGCAAAAAATAAAAAAGGAGTACCGTTAGCCATACTCTGTGTTATTTCTTACTTAGCCGTATTCACCTACCTGTTTTCTTGGAGCTTCACGCCTACAACATTTCTTGTTTAACCTTAAGTTTTTTTATTGAATGTTATTTTTTTGCCGATGTGATATCAGTGGGACCCACCACCAACCTTACCACATTTTTAAACCCATGAAATAATTTGCATTCCACCATTTCCTTTGTTTTATGCGCTTCACACTTACTGCACCTTTTACACGTCATCGCCTAGACTTTGAAAAATTTATGGTTTAACTCTTAAGCCCGCACTGAAACTTATATTTCCACCAATGTGATCCAGTGGGACCCACCATATAGTTTGTCGCATTACTACATAAACCATTTTTAACCTTATTCCCTTACCTTTTATACATTTTTCATTTCCCACAGCCTATCGCCCACAGCCCGCACTTCATAAGTTATAAGTTTTAACTTTAAAGTTGCCCGCAAGTTGTTTTGTTTTGTATATGATGCGATCACAAAAGGGGAACGTATCAAGCTTAGGATGGTAGCGCAAAGCATGCATCGCAATGCTCAAAAGTTAAGAGGTTAAGATGTTTATGATGCAATGTGATGTGCCACAGCAAATCGCATATCACAACACTAAAGGTTTTCCCGTGTTCATGCATATGTTAAATGATAATATCATCAATGTGCGATGGAGTGCTAGATGTGATGTGGTTTCGCAAGTGAAAAAAATAAAGCTTCACGTTAAATATTTTGTGTTTTTTGTATGCGTTTTTTTGTATAAGCAGCCGAACAGAATCGAGCGATGATTTCGTTGTTGAACATCTCATTTTGCATTTAATTGGTTTGAATGCTCAAGCTCCAACCGATTTTGTATAAACTGATGTAATTTAAATTTTTTTCTGTGAAGGAATGAATCAAATTTCAGAGAAGAGTTGAATAAATTTGAAAGAGTTCCTCTCTTCTGTAAAAAACGTTATCTGTCTGTGAATTGTTTGACTGTTATTTCCACAATATTTAGCATTCTCTATGTTGTGGGGTAACGCATTCCTCTGCATTTTGTTTATTCAAGAATTTCAACATGGTATCAGAGTAGGTCTGTGCTCTCAGTGAAAGAACAATTCTTACTGAAGAAGCTGTAATATTTTTTGTAGAAGCAAAAGTCTCCAACAGCGAGAAAGATTTTACAACAGTATGAAATTTTGTGTTTACATAGTCAAGATGGCAGCAACAGGTACAAGCCTGAAAAATCCCCAACTGCCACAGTTCAATAGGAAGAATTATGATTACTGGGCTATTATAATCAAGGCCCTGTTGTGCTTAGAAGATATTTGGGAGCTGGTGGAACATGGTTTCCAAGAACCAGCAAATGCAATAGCATATAATTCTTTGACACAAGCACAAAGAGATTTGTTGAGAGAAAATAAGAAGAATGACTCCAAAGCCCTATTCAATATTTTCCACACAATACATGAGAGTATTTTCCCAAGTATTACAATAGCAAAAAATTCTAAGGAGGCATATGATACCCTCCAAACATCCTATCAAATCATGGAAAATGTGAAGACAACAAAAATTCAAATGCTGAGAAGATATTTTGAAACTCTTTGTATGAAATAGTCTAATAATATAGACTCATTCTTCACACATGTGATTGGGCTGGTTACCTAGATAAGGTCTCATGGAGAGACACTTGAATAAAGGAGAATAGTGGAGAAAGTTTTAAGAAGTCTACGATCAAGGATTGATGCGGTAGCAGTGGCAACAGAAGAGACAAAGGGCCTCCCACAATTTTCAGTGGATGAGCTTCATGCATCATTGATGTCTCATGAGCATAGACTGTATAGAGCAAAAAAATCCTCATTGGATCATTCATTCAAGACAAAAATGCATTTTGGTCAAGGTAGAGGATGAAGAAGATCAAACTATTGAGGAAGAGGAAGAAGCCCACACAGAGGTGGAAGAAGCAACCCAACATGCACAAGTGGAAGGGGAAAAAATCATAATCCAAGCCAAGGCTCAAGCCATAATGAAGCATAAGGATAGAGGTATGATAAATTTCAAGTCTAATTTCATTATTTAAAAAAATATGGGTATTATGAAAATGATTGTAGAAAGAATCAAAGTGACATGGCTAGTAAACCTAGTGTAAATTTTACAAAAGAAAATTAGAAACAAGGAAATGTTCTTTTAAATTGTAATGTAGCACAAGAAAAAAAAGAAGATGTATGGTTCTTAGATTCAGTATGTAGTAACCATATGACTGGAAACATAGAAATGTTTTCCAATCTAGATGAGAGTGTAAAATCTGAAGTAACAACGGGGGCTGATAATACGGTCTCTGTCATGGGGAAAGGAAGAGTGAACATACTGATAAATATGGGATAGAATAAGTTTGTGTCAGATGTTTATTATGTACTTGGATTGAAATATAACCTTCTAAGCATTGGAAAGCTCGTGAATAGGGGCTACAATGTGTTTTTTAAAAATTATGTGTGCACAATCATGGAAATACCTCAAAGTAGATAGGTCATTTCAAAAGGTCATATGACAAGAAATACGATTCTTCCTCTCAAGATTAGATCAGACTTGAAGGAAGGAGGTGTTGTAGCACCAGTCACACAAGAAGTATTTCAAGAAGAAGTGAAATATGAGAATTGATTATGGCATTTTAGATTTGGACATCTCAATTTTAGAGGTTTGAATTTATTGCACAAAAAAGGCATGGTAAAGTGATTACCACTCATAGAGAAACCAGACAACCTATGTGAAGGCTACATCTTGGTCAAACAAAATAGAGAATCATTTCCAGTAGGAAAGAGTATAAGGGAAAATGCACCTTTAGATATTTTCCACTTAGATTTATGTGGACCAATGAAAATTCCATCATTGGTCGGCAATCACTATATGTTGACATTGTTAGATAATTACACAAGGAAGACATTGGTCCACTTCCTCAAACATAAAACTGAAGTGTTTGAATATTTCACCAACTCCAAATCTCTTGTTCAGAAGAAAAGTTGATCCGGATTTATGCAGGAACGCAACAGAATAAACATATAAACCTAAATACAGAGATGCAGCTGAAATAACACTTCATTTCATTAATATCAACGAACTGAATTTTGCTTACAGACAGAATGGAAATAAAACTAGCTAGGGCGCTGGTAGCTATCTCTGAGAAGAGATGTGGTGGCTACAGGCCTCTAAACTGTGTTACAATGAGGCTCGAGGGCCTATTTATCATTTAGAAACAATGGGAAATCCTAAACAGCCAAAACCCTAACCCTAGGAGATGAAGCGCCAAGACTATGGGCCCCGTTTGGGTAAATTGGTGTTTCAACTTCCCAGGGGCATAACTTTGGCATACGATCTCCGTTTGACGCGTACCATACCTCGTTTGAAAGATCTATCCGAGGAATACAAATTTGGAACGAGAAACATCGGTCCATGGACCCATGTTGCGCTCCGTTTTCCCAAAAAATGTCGTTTAGGGCCTCAAAACGGCTCCGGAAGTTTAGGACCCGAAAAACTGCTAAAAATAGTAAACTGTGCCGAAACTGAAAAAATGAAAAAGAAAATGGTGGAGCCCCAAGTGGAATAGGCGGGTGACCACCAATATCCACCTGGATCATTCCTCCCCCCTTAGGAAGCAATGGTCCCCATTGCGTTAAGTTCCTCCATGAGATGAGGAAATTTCTGCTGAACTTGGTCCCCGGTGAACCACTTTCCTTGGTGCAGGAGTTGGCCAGCTTTGACAACCCGATATAGTTGGATCTTCTGCTGGCGAGTGTTCTTGATTTGCATGTCCATGATACAATCTGTGGTGGCCTGTTCCATGCAGTCTGGATTTAACTCTGTTGGTGTGAGTTGTTCCGCAATGTCCGAGGTGTCCAGTAGAGGTGGGAAGTAAGGACGAAGGCGATCCACATTGAAGACTGGGTGCAGACCAAGGAATGGTGGAATACTGAGCTCGAATGCATTGTTCCCTACAGCCTTGGTGATGGTGTACGGCCCGTATCGGAGAGGGCGAAGCTTGCGGTGGGGTCCATTGAGGCGCTCCTTCTGCAAATGTAGCCATACTTTGTCACCCACCTGGAAGCTGTGTGGCACCCGGTGTTGATCATGGCGTTTCTTGTACTTGGCATTGGCTCTGTCCAATATATCATGAACCTGTTGGCGGATGTGTTGAATGCGCTCGATGAAGCTACTGGCTTTGTCAACTTCAGACTGGACATGAGCTGAATTGGCCTGAGCAGCTGCAAATGGCATGGCTACGTCAATGGGGCATAGTGGCTGGAATCCCAAGCCCACGTGAAAGGGGCTATGGCCGGAGAAATATAGTTCGGTTTATGCAGGAACGCAACAGAATAAACACATAACCATAAATACAGAGATGCAGCGGAAATAACACTTCATTTCATTAATATCAAGAACTGAAATTTGCTTACAGACAGAATGGAAATAAAACTAGCTAGGGCACTGGTAGCTATCTCTGAGAAGAGATGTGGCGGCTACAGGCCTCTGAACTGAGTTACAATGAGGCTCGAGGGGCTATTTATTATTTAGAAACAATGGGAAATCCTAAACAGCCAAAACCCTAACCCTAGGAGATGAAGCGCCAAAACTATGGGCCCCGTTTGGGTAAATTGGTGTTTCAACTTCCCAAGGGCGTAACTTTGGCATATGATCTCTGTTTGATGCATACCATACCTCGTTAGAAATATATATCCGAGGAATAAAAATTTGGAATGAGAAACATCGGTTCATGGACCCATGTTTCTCTCCGTTTTCCCAAAAAACGTCGTTTAGGGCCTCAAAACGGCTCCGAAAGTTCAAGACCCGAAAAATTGCTAAAAATAGTAAACTGTGCCGGAACTAAAAAACTGAAAGAGACCATGGTGGAGCCCCAAGTGGAATAGGCGGATGACCACCAATATCCACTGGATCATTCCTCCCCCCTTAGGAAGCAATGGTCCCCATTGCGTTAAGTTCCTCCATGAGATGAGGAAATTTCTGCTGAACTTGGTCCCTGGTGAACCACTTTCCATGGTGCAGGAGTTGGCCAGCTTTGACAACCCGATACAGTTGGATCTGCTGTTGACGAGTGTTCTTGATTTGCATGTCCATGATACAATCTGTGGTGGCCTGTTCCATGCAGTCTGGGTTTAACTCTGTTGGCGTGAGTTGTTCTGCAATGTCCGAGGTGTCCAGTAGAGGTGGGAAGTAAGGACGAAGGCGATCCACATTGAAGACTGGGTGCAGACCAAGGAATGGTGGAATATTGAGCTCGAAGGCATTGTTCCCTACAGCCTTGGTGATGGTGTACGGCCCGTATCGGAGCAGGCAAAGCTTGCGGTGGGGTCCAGTGAGGCGCTCCTTCTGCAAATGTAGCCATACTTTGTCGCCCACCTGGAAGTTGTGTGGCACCCGATGTTGATCATGGCGTTGCTTGTACTTGGCATTGGCTCTGTCCAATATATCATGAACCTGTTGGCGGATGTGTTGAATGCGCTCGATGAAGCTACTTTCTTTGTCAACTTCAGACTGGACATGAGCTGAATTGGCCTGAGCAGCTGCAAATGGCATGGCTACGTCAATGGGACATAGTGGCTGGAATCCCAAGCCCACCTGAAAGGGGCTATGGTCGATTGAACTATGGAGAGCCCGATTATAAATATGTTGTACATAGGGGAGGCTCTCGTCCCATGTGCGTGGATGCTTTGAATTGTACATGCGCAGAATGTGTACAATCATTCTATTGACGACCTCTGTCTGGCCATCTGTTTGGGGATGGAAGGCTGTGGACTTGGTGAGCTTGGTATCCAACATCGACCAAAGGCTGGACCAAAATGTGCTGAGGAACCTGCTATCCCGATCTGATATGATAGACTGTGGGATCCCAAAGTGCACCCACACTCGTTCAAAGAAGAGTTTAGCAGTGGCTTCTGCTGTGATATTCTTCTTGCAGGCCGCCATAATAGCCATCTTCGAGAATCTGTCGACGACCACAAAAACACAGTCATTTCCCTGCTTAGTAGAAGGCAGGCCCGACATGTAATCCATGGAGATGGATTCCCAAGGTCGACTAGGGGTAGGTAGAGGAGTATATAGGCCTTGCTTCTTGATGGTCGGTTTGGCAATGGCACAAGCAGTGCAGGATCTGATGTGCTTCTCAACATCCTTTTGAAGGTTCGGCCAATAGAAATACTTCTGCAGGATTGCTACTGTTTTCTCGACCCCGAAATGCCCAGCGACTCGACTGTAGTGTGCTTCCCATATCATCTTGGCACGCTCGCTTGAAGGAACACAAAGGTGTCCCATGTGACATAAAAGTGCATCTTGGAGGTGAAAATTTGGAACTTGCGTACCCCCCAAGAGTGCCTTGTAAGTGTGGTCGAATTCTGGGTCACTCTCATAGAGAAGCGGCCAATCAGAAGTCTCGTGCCCACAAGAGTTGAGCACGGTGGTGAGCGCCACGATCGGTGGTCGGTTGAGGCAATCTGCAACATTATTGGTGCTACCCTTCTTGTACTTGATGTTCAAATGAAACTGTTGCAGATATGTGGACCACTTCTGATGGCGATCATTCTGCAACTTCCCTTGTGTCTGTATGAACTGCAGGGGCCTGTGGTTTGTGTGGATGATTGTTTCCTTCCCCAAAATGTAATGCTTCCATTGTCGACAAGCTTTCACAATGGAGTACATTTCTTTGTCATATGTGCTATACTTGTGAGTAATGGGACTTTGTCTCAGCATGAAATGCCTTTGAATGTCCACTGTTGAGTAGGCCCTTTAATATCATAGTCGGAGGGCATGTTTGTCTCGATCTCAAATGGCTGTTGCAAGTCTGGTAATGTGAGCACTGGGGCAGAACAGAGGCGATTTTTCAATTCTGTGAATGCCTTCTGTTGAGGTTCCGACCAAAAGAATTTTTCTCTCGCTCCTCCCTTGGTGACATGACTCAAGGGCCAATTGATATGAGA
>CM076581.1:697457553-697562553 GCA_034641835.2 Pinus albicaulis
TGAGATCGCATATTTTTTCAGCCTCCGTGACGTATGCAGAAGTGTGATGCGATTTTTCTAATGCATTATGGTTTAATGTTTTTCAAATCTGGTTCATCGCATTTGTCTTAAAGCCATAGTTCAAAGTTTTGTTTTGAAATTAAGAATTGCAGGCCCACTATAAAAGGTCTATTGGCTTCGGGGTTATTAAAAGTATGAACTCTTATGTAAGCGGGTAATATATATTTATATATATTATAAATTTTATGTTTATAATATATATAATATATTTCAAAGTTTCATTTTTAATTAAAGTGCTCCGCCATATAAATATGAAAGTGTTGGAAGACTTAATATGTATATATATATATATATATATATATATATATATATATATATATATATATATATGAGGTGTACGAGCGTGCGTAGAATGATAATGCAATAGTAGTGTGTTGAAATAAAAACGGAGATGAAACACGAGTTTTTACGCGCCCAAACCTTTGTTTAGTGCGTTTTTGGTGTGAGACCAAGAAGAATCTCTTTAGCCTTTGTGTTATTGAAGCCTCCATTTTTGTGATCCCTCAACAGAGGAAGATTGTTTGTAGTAGTTTTTTTAACAAAATAGGATTTGAAATGTGGTACGGAAACTCTGTACGGTGAAGCAATTTTTTTAATTTCTCTGTGTTAGAAAGGGAAGTATTACTCTCTCTGTATTGTTACGGAATTCTCGGAAATTTCAACGGCTCAGTGTTGGCCCTACCTTACAACGAGTAGTTGTCAAACATGCTTGGCAGAAGCTCGGAATCTTTTACTCGAATGTATTCCCCAGCAAGAAGGTCGAGGTCTCGAGGCGGGTTGTTTTATGCGCTACTCAACTTACTCGTTCTTCTCCGATAACCAGACTTCCAGTACGAGATTTCTTAGCTTTGCTGCACCTTTTTTCCTTTCAATTCTCATATGCAATCTTTGTGGATTCATAGAATATGGATTTTTTCTTTAACAAAAAAACGCTGATCCTTTTCATTGATTAAAAGACAGTACATAGTTAATTTTTTATATCATCGTTCACCGTTCCAGGGAGGTTTTATACCAAAGTTATAACAGTCCCCCCTGTCAAAATGCCATACATATTATCACCTATAAATCTGAAAAACAGAGATTGATTTTCTAGTAGATCCTACATTAATCCCAAATGATAATAAGATGTTCAGTTCGATATACATGCATTCCTTCTGATGTACCTGCATTGGCTAATTGTATCCCGCATTTTCCTGAAATGATCCTGTGTCTTATAAAAAAAACAGGGGAGATAACCTAAACAGAGTTGATGCTTCCCAAATGAACATGGCAGTTCTGTTGATAGGTTGCGTAGAAGATTTTGCCCAGCTTCCATTTGATTCTTCTTTTAGACAATAGGTCGGCCATCTGGTTCTGTTCTCTGTAAATGTGGTTGAATTGTTCGGTTTCTGAAGGAAGCTGACAGAAAATGGATACGCTCCATCCAGTTGAAGATGGCCGGAAATTAGAGTGGTTCCTGGCCCAATCTTTAATACATTTGGCATCTTCATTTAGAACTATATTGTCCAAACCCAGCCAAGACGCAAAGAATAATATACCCCAAAGAGAAATCACCTCAGCTCTGCTATTGGTACCTGTTCCCATTCCACTAGATGTGATACCCATTCCACTATATGTGATAGAATTGATCCGGCTCCAATGAAATGATGGCACCACATCCCAAAATTTATTCAGACATGCACCATCAAAATTCAAATGAGCCCCTGGATAGCCCTCTTTGATGTTCCTGTATAGTATCTTCCTGGATTTAGTTCGAGTCTTCTTCTGTCCTGTCTCATTGAATGCGTAATTTGTTGACATATAGTTGCAAGATGTGTGGTTGAAAACTGCATGCAAACTTTTCTTTCTACTACACGATTTGGTTGATCACATAAAGATACAGTCTATTTGACTGTAATTGGTGATTGTTTTCGATTCCTTTTAATGGCAGTATCGATGAATCCAACACCGTCGTCGGGGAAAACGTCATCCAAAATAGTGTATATTTTGTTAGGAAGCATTGGGGGAACAGCTCTGATTGCGGTGGTCTGTTTGGTAGTGTTCCGTCGATGTATCAGGCATCGAAAGGGCCATGGTCGAACAGGTGATTATATTTTCCTTCCTGCGCTCTGGTGAGTTTTTTTAACTTGGTCGCTTTGAAATGTTATGAGAAAATTGTTGTGATGGTGCTCTGCGCAGATGAAAATGTAACAAGAAGGGGCAATTTTGAGAACGTTCTTTTCGACTACGAGGTTCTGAGGGACTCCACTGGAAACTTTGACAGAGGCAACATGCTTGGCAAAGGAGGATTCGGTGAAGTCTATAAGGTATAATTTCGAACCCGTATTTGATGGGTTTGTCAAATTTATTTTATTAGACAAAAGCTGTACTTCTTATAAAAGGTAAGTACATCAGTCTTCAAACTTCACATTCTTAATGATAAGTTCAGATCTGCCTACCTGTTCATCTAAATCAATACATCATTACGTTCAGATCTCCCAGCTATTTATCTAAATCAATACATCATTTATGCTATAATTACAGAAAATGACAAAAAGCACATTTAAACAAAACTAAGAAAGAGAGGTTCTGCTCAAAAACTAATCATCTGCTTCTTTCAAACACAAACAGTGTCACTTGGAACTTACTCTATCTCTGCATTGTCTATTCCATCACCCTGCTCCACTTTGCAAATTTTTGTTTTAGTAGGAATAGACGATGGTACCTGCATTTACTAACATTCCATGATCATGAACATTGAAAAAAAAACTTCACCACTTTCCTTAATTATATCTCTTTGAAAGGAGATCAATTGTACCATTCTGTTCCCTATATAGATGTTCAAATCTGACAGTAACAAAAGTCCGTCCCTAAGCGAGTCATTGAGCTGTTTAGGAGGATTAAAGCCATTGCAGCCCTTCATCCAATCAATGCCACTTTTTTGTATTTCCAAATATTTTTATCTTTATACCCAACCACCTAGCGACACTCAACAACTCTTAATCTGATAATTTCAACTCTGTTGTTCGTTCCTCTTCCCCTTCCCTTTGTTGAGATTTCTTATATTAAATTTGGATAAAATCTCATGAATATGACAACAATAGGATTTTTTGCTAAATTGATTGCATGTAATCCGGATGTGGAGTTATTGCATCCTATTTTGTTGTGATTGAAGTTATGATTCAGTTTTTACTCCCAGCTATAAAATCTAAGCCCGTAGAGGCAAATGAGCATGAGGGATGTGAGGTGAGAGGAAGAGAAGTGCAGATGAGAAAGTCTGTTGTTGTAAATATCCTGTTTAGAAATAAGACTGCCAATACCTCTGTTTGGTGGACGTACCCCAGATTGGTTGGGTGAACCATGTTAAATCCTTTGTCTCATTATTATGTTGTGTGTGTGTTTTATTTGTTTTTCCGCTGCTTGACTCTAACAATTGGTCTCAGAGAAATTAGGTTGAGTCTGTGTGCAGTCTAAGTGTCATTGATATGTTTTTCAATTGGAGTTGTTGTGGAGTCTGTTCAACTGCATGGAAGAGCCGTGAGTGTTGAAGGAGGATTGCTGTGCGTAGATGATAAGGTTTCCGAATCTGTAAGAGACGAGTCTGTGAGCCATCGATCTGCGTGGTTGTGTGGAGCTTGTGTTAGCGTGTGAAACAAAAAGCAGAGTCGTGGCCGTTGACCGGGCCTGTGTTAACATGCATAACTTGCAAGTTCAATGCAAGTAAACCAGCGTTGAAAGCACGCGTTCAAACCAGTGTTGAAAAGGAAGTTGGATCCAGACTCAAAGTCAAATTTAAGTCACTGTACATGCGATTTTTTGTTGAATTGTATGTGCGTGAGAGTGCTGCACAGAGAATGGTGTAAGACTATTAAGCCTGTTTGCGTGGCCTAGGTGGAAGAGCCGAGTGTAAAATACAGTCATCGTGAAAAAGGCGTTGTTTAAATTGCGTGAAGACTATAGATCGAGCTTGCCAAGATCTGAGATCTGTGAGTTTGTCGGAGTGCATTGATTGTGCCAGATTTCGAGGTAGGTTTGGGGATGTTGTGTGGAATATGTCTTGAAAAGAACAAGCTTATCGTTACATTGTTTATAGTTCAATTCAGAGTTGGACGAAGTGAATTTGATGACTATTATCATCAGAATTTGAAGAGTGAAATTTTTTTTTTCTTCACTAATTGTGATATCAGCGTTCTATCAAATATTAAAAAAAAAAAACTTCTCAGAGCTGCTACATGGTGGAGAAGATCTAATATCTCGATTTAGCACATTTATGGAATTCAATTAATTATTAATTGCATGTTTGTAAAAGTGAATTTTTTATCAAATTGTTAATTTGATTTAAAAAGCAATTGAGGATCCATAGAAGAAGTCAAATATGTCAAAAAATCAAAGTGCTCGATTTTAGATCGAGAAGTTTAATGGGAAAAATAACTTCGAGATCTGGAAAGTTAAGATGCATGATCTACTTGTGCAACAAGGCGTGGCGAAGGCACTTTTGGGCAAATCCAAACAACCTTTTGCCATGACGGATGACGAATGGAGCGACGTCGATGAAAGAGCACTAAGCGACATTCGATTGTGTTTGGCGGATGATGTTTTGTTTAACATCGTGTCAGAGAAAAATGCTACTATTTTGTGGAAAAAGCTTGAAAAGATGTACATGACAAAATCCTTAACCAATAGGATTCTTTTGAAGAGATAGTTGTACAACTTGTGCATGAAGGAAGGTATATCAATAACTGATCATTTGAATACCTTTAATACTCTTCTAGTGCAGTTAGATAGTATAGATGTAAAATTTGATTCAGAAGATAAAGTTGTAACTTTATTATGCTCGTTTCCCGAGTCATGGGATCATTTTGTTACTTCTATAAGTCTTAGTTCATCAAAAACCCTTGAATTTGATGATGTTGTTGGAGCTTTGTTATCTGAAGAAACAAGGAAAAGGTCAAATTCAGAAACCTCTACATCAGAAGCAATGATGGTCGGAGGTCGTTCTAAAGAAAGACACTTCAGTAAGCAGAACAACTCGCGGTCAAAATCAAAAGGGAAGAAGAGTAAGCTAAAGTGCTGGTTTTGTGGCAAATTGGGACATTTGAAGAAGGACTGTTGGAAGAGACAACAAACATCCAAAGGAGATTCTCGGTAGAGAAGAAAGAAGAAAACACGATAAATACAGGTTCGGCATCCGTTTCATGTATGAGTGATGAAGTGTTATCATTTAGTTTGTCTAATCATGATCAACATTGGTTGTTAGATTCTGGTGTGTCAAATCACATGTGCATTCATAGAGAGTGGTTTAAATCTTATAAATCAATCAATGATGGAGTTGTTTACATGGGAAATGATGTCTCATGTAATATTGTGGGAATTGGAAGCATCCAGATTAAAATGTTTGATGGGAAAAATAAAATTTTAACTGATTTAAGACACGTGCCTGAACTCAGAAAAAACCTCATTTCACTAGGAGTACTAGACACAAATGGATATAAAACCTTTATTCAAGGTGGAGTAATGAAATTTTATAAAGGAATTTTACTAGTAATGAAAGCAAAGAAGGTTGGAAATCTTTTTCAGTTAGAAGGAAGAACAGAGTCAGATCATGCTTCTACAGTATCTGAAAACGACAATAATTCTATTCGTTTATGGCATCAAAGGTTGGGCCATATGAGTGAAAGAGGATTAAAATTTTTATCTAATCGTAAGTTACTTCCTACTTTAAAATCTTCTAAGTTAGATTTCTGCAAACATTGTCTGTTTGGGAAACAAAGGAAGCAAAAGTTTAAAAATGGAAAACATACTAGTAAGGGAATCCTTGATTATATCCATTCTGATGTTTGGGGTCCATCTCCTATAACCTCATATGGAGGATCATCATATTTTGTATCTTTTATTGATGATTTCTCTAGAAAAGTGTGGGTCTACATGTTAAAGAAGAAGTCTGATGTATTCACATTTTTCAAACAGTTTAGAGCATTAGTTGAAAACATCACTGGAAGAACCATTAAATGTTTAAGAACTGACAATGGTGGTGAGTTTACTTCAAAGGAATTTGATAATTATTGCAAGGACGCTGGGATCGAAATACATAAAACTATTGTATATACTCCTCAGCAAAATGGAGTTGTTGAATGCATGAACAAGACTCTCTTAGAGAGAGAAATAAGTATGCTTAGTAATGCAAATTTACAGAAGGAATTGTGGACAGAAGCGGTTTCTACAGCTTGTTACTTGATAAATCGATCACCATCAACTGCAATAGGATGGAAAATTCCTCAAGAGGTATGGAAAGGTCATCCTTGTGATTATTCTAAACTAAAAGTTTTTCGTTGTGATGCATATGCTCTAGTTCCGAAACATCAACATTCTAAATTAGATCCTAAATCAAAAAGATATATCTTTGTTGGATATGGTGATGGGACTAAGGGATACAGGTTGTGGGATCCTACTACTCACAAGATCATCATTAACAGAGATGTTAAATTCAATGAATCTTCACTCGATAATCCAGATGTAGATGATAAATTGAAACATGATAATGTACCTAAGTTTCAACATATTCAGTTTGAAACCAGTTCAAATACTGATGATAGTCCAGATGAACAAGTTTCAGATGCAGATCATGAACAAGTTTCAGATGCAGATCATGAAGAAGTTCCTACAGATAATAATCAACAAATTGTGGAAGAACCAGAAACATCTTTAAGGAGGTCCATGAGAATCAGACGTCCTCCTAAAAGGTATGATGATTATGTTACTTCAGTTTCTTTAACCGCTAATGATGATGAACCTTTATGCTATCAGGAAGCTGTAGAAGGTTCTAACAGTGATAAGTGGAAAGAAGCTATGAAGGATGAGATGAAGGCATTAGACAAGAATGCCACATGGGATCTGGTGGAACTTCCTAAAGACAGAAAAACTGTAGGATGTAAATGGGTTTACAAATTGAAAAGGGGTGTTGATGATAAAGATAACAGGTACAAAGCAAGGCTGGTCGCAAAAGGTTTTTCTCAGAAAGCAGGAATTGACTTTCATGAGATATTTTCACCAGTTGTTAAAATTGTTTCAATTCGGATTGTCTTAGCATTAGTTGCTTTACTTGATTTAGAATTACAACAACTAGATGTTAAGATTGCATTTTTACATGGAGATCTAGATGAAGAGATTTATATGGAACAACCTGAAGGGTTTGTTCAAAATCACAACAAGAAATTTGTCTGCAGGCTCAAGAAATCATTGTATGGTCTGAAGCAGTCGCCTCGACAATGGTACAATAAATTTGATTCTTTCATGATGAGCCAAAATTATATAAGAAGTGAATATGATCATTGTGTTTACTTTAAGAAATTAATTAATGGCATATTCATTATCTTAGTGTTGTATGTTGACGATATGCTTTTAGCAAGAAAAAGCATAACTGAGATCGACAGGTTAAAGGCTCAGATGGCTAGGACGTTTGATATGAAAGATCTAGGAGCAACAAGATAGATTTTGGGCATGGAGATTTTCAGAGACAAGAGCAATGGTAAGCTGTGGTTATCACAAGAGAAGTATATTGAGAAAATACTCTTAAGGTTTGGTATGAACAATGTGAAGCCAGTTTCAGTCCCTTTAGCTTCCCATTTTAAGCTTTCTTCAAGTTTATGTCCTAATACAAATGAAGAAAAGGAATATATGTCTCGAATACCTTATGCCAATGTAGTAGGTTGTTTGATGTATGCGATGGTTTGTACACGACCAGATATTTCACATGCAGTTGGGGTTGTCAGCAGGTATATGGAAAATCCAGGAAAAGAACACTGGTCAGTAGTGAAATGGGTGCTTCGGTATCTGAGAGGCACAAGTGATTATTGTATCACTTATAACAGGAGTAGTGAATTTGTTTGTGGATATGTTGATTCCGATTTTGCAGGTGATTTGGATAAGAGAATTTTGACTTCAGGGTATGTCTTTACTCTTGCAGGTGGAGCTATTAGCTGGATGTCAAAGCTACAGAACATTGTTGCTTTATCCACTACAGAAGCAGAATACATAGCTGCTTCACATGCTTGCAAAGAAGCAGTTTGGTTGAAAGGTTTGTTTGGTGAGTTTGGTAGGTTGCAAGACAACATAAAGTTATTTTGTGATAGTCAAAGTGCAATTCATTTGGCTAAAAATCCAACCTATCATAGTAAATCAAAGCATATACCTATAAAGTACCATTTTGTAAGACAGGTTATCACTGAACGGGGAGTCTCTCTTGAAAAAGTGCATACAAAGGAAAACTGTGCAGACATGTTCACGAAACCAGTTTTATTAGAGAAGCTACGATGGTGTCTGGCTTCTCTTGGCTTGTAGAAAAGATAAAAATAATAATGGAACAGGGCGTCAGGCTAATTGTTTTCAAGGTGGAGATTGTTGAGATTTCTTAAATTAAATTTGGAGAAAATCTCATGAATACGACAACAATAGGATTTGTTGCTAAATTAACTCCATCTAATCTTGATGTGGATTTATTGCATAATATTTTGTTGTGATTGAATTTATGATTCAGTTTCTACTCCCAGCTATAAAATGTAAGACCGTAGAGGCAAATATTCATGAGGGATGTGAGATGAGAGGAAGAAGTGTGAGATGAGAAACTGTTATTTGTAAATATCCTATTTAGAAATAAGATTGTCAAAAACTCTTGTTTGATGGATGTAGCCCAGTTGGTTGGGTTAACCATGTTAAATCCTTTGTCTCTGTTATTATGCGATAAGTTTGCGTGTTTTTTATTTGTTTTTATGTTGCTTGACTCTAACACCCTTCCCAAAAAGTGAAAAAATACTTCCTTTCCTATATAGATCACAGCTCCACATGCACAGGCTCTATTAACACTTGCTCCTTCAAAGAAACCCATTCAAAGAAAACCCACAGGTAAAGTTTTCCAAATTTCCTTGGTTCTGTGGCCTTTGTCCATCTGTACCTGACCAATTTCCTTGAAAAAGGTCACTGTTTTGTTGACGCCCTCATGAGTATAATGTTCTTCTGTTCAAAGTATATGCTTGTTTGCACACCGATTATAATGAGTTTGCTAAGCAGGGAAGACTTCCTGATGGAAGGGTTGTTGCTGTCAAGAAACTGAATGGAAGTCACGAGACTAAAGGCGCAGAGGAGTTCCTTACAGAAGTGAACCTCCTGACCAGCGTGCGTCACCGCAATCTTGTTCGTTTATTCGGATGTTGCACGCGTGGGAACGAATGCTTGCTGGTTTACGAATTTATGTCAAATAACGGTCTTCACAAGCATTTGTTTGGTATGTAGATAGATCCCATTAATGTTGATTCCAGGTTTCATGTTTTTAATTTCTGTGTATACAACTATCTAACTGAATTGAAGCATTTACTTGCTAGGTTGCTCCCATCAGAGCTGCTAATTTCAGCATTAAGAGTTTTAAATTTCTGATATCGTGTTTAGCCCCTTTTATAGTGTATTGAGGGTTTCGATTATTATTGTTGGGGTACGCAGGAGAGATGCGAAATGGTCTAAACTCGGAAAACCGTGTAGACATTATAGTGGGCACAGCTCGAGGTCTGTCATATCTGCACGAGGATTCGAACATGCGCATTATACATAGAGATATCAAATGTGCAAATATACTATTAGACGACAGATTTCACCCTAAAATAGCAGATTTTGGAATGGCAAGATTCTTCCCAGATAGTGAAACCCATGTTTCTACCAGAATTGGAGGAACAATGTAAGTTGTGCAATTCCTCTCAAAATGGATATTTTTTAGGCGTAGGCGTAGAATCCTGGTATTAATTTATTGTTTGCACGAATTTGTAACAAGGCAGAGGCTACATGGCACCAGAGTATGCCGTTCATGGGCAATTGACGGAAAAGGCTGACGTTTACAGTTATGGTATCGTGGTTCTTGAGATCGTGACTGGGAGAAAGTGTGCAGATGTAACACTGCCAGAGCCGATGCGCATTCTTTTGGAATGGGTTCGTCTCTGTTTTAAGAAATTGTCTATCTAGTATCAGATAACTTTGGTTTATAATTTTAACTAGACGCTCATTAATTGAAAGAAAGAACTTCAATGAATATGCTGCAGGTTTGGAATAACTATAAACAGGGTAATGTTTTGGATATTGTTGATCCAAAGTTAGAGGGGCAATACCCAAGAGAACAGGTGTTAAGGGTGATCACAATAGCACTTCTTTGCACACAAGGTTCTTGGGGACAGCGGCCTGCGATGTCACAGGTTGTCTCCATGTTAACCACCGATATAGAGATTCGGGTTCAGCCTACACAACCAGCTTTTATAGATGCTACTGCAGACAGACCTGCCAGTTCTGCGGCCACAACCAATTCTAAAACCTCAACTTCTGCTACGACATCCAGACCTGTGAGTACCGCCGACAGAACCTACTCTGGAAACTCAACTTCTGCTGCCCCATCTCCTCAGTCTTGTGGATCTATGACCGTGTCTTTATTTCCTCGTTAGTGTCTGGATCTATTTGCGCAAGCATGATTTCGCAGCAAATTACTGTAAGTACATAAATGTTTCGGAGGTCGGAGCAAATTGCTGTAGTACATGAATGTTTCAGCGGTCTTGGTGTCTGTGTATTGGGTTGAGCATAAATATAATCTATATCTGGAGAATATATATAATTTATATATGGAGAATTATTGCTATGCCGAATGTTTGGAGAAATAGTGTATAATAGCTGATCGATCACACTCTTGTAACATATTAATCACTGTCGTTAGAGGGAAGAAGGATTATTGTTTCAAATTCGACCAGATCCAAAACTTTCAAGCTCAGCAAGCTACAGGATATTGACATTCTAGCTTTGCTTTGTTGAAAACTGTCAAAATTCTTGGTATATACATGCAAAAGAAAAACTCTCCAACTTCCAGGCATATATATTCACAGCATAAAATAATAGGTAAGAACCACGGCAGGGAAATGGATTTATCCGTAAAGCATTTATTGACAGACAGATGCTCACTTTGTTTTGTATTCGAGACATTTTGTGAAAGATATCTTATATTTTCCGAAAAAAAATATGCCATGGTCCCAACTAGATTGCTTTTTGGCCTTGAAAATCCTTAGAATTACGGTAAAATTTTAAGAAAATCTGGCGGGGATTTTTAAAATCCCCACGTTATAACTAACTTTACTATTTTGGGTGTCCTAATGGCCTTGAGTAGTGCGGAATCCATTTCCACTATCAAAATTATGATTCAAACACTATTACTATAAGATTTCTTAAAAAAATTTGGCTCGGATTCCCGTAATTTTAGCCATCCGGAAAATTCCTCCGTCTTGTTAGACAACTCCAAAAATATAAATCACAATTATGGAACAAAATTTGAGAATGCACATTCTCATTTTTTTGGGAGTAGCCACTTGCCCAATATGAAACTATGTATTTAAGAACAAACTTTTATATATATATTAAAAAAGTGCTACCAATATGCAAACAATTTTGGATATTGTTCAGTCGTATGAGTAAGGATTCAAATGCATTTAAACTTTGTAAACTAGGCTTGTGAAAAATTATGACCGGATAATTTAAATCAATAGATAGTTATTGTTACACCATTTTTTGGTCATCTAACCTATTATCATTAGATGGACCCAAGTACACCATGTAAAACCAATTTTACCCTAAGTAAAATTGCTTTCACTATGTAAAATAACTTAATAAACCACATTTATTAGGTTGTTTATGGTCTAAACAGGAAACCCCAAAAGGAAATATTAAACAAACCTATATTTGTTTGATTTTCCTCATGGAATAATTAATTAAACCATAATTTAATTATTATTCCCAATCATGTTTAACCCGAAAACAAAGAAATTAATTAGATAAACCTTTATTTATCTTATTATTTTCTAGGAATAATTATTTAAATCTTATTTAGATAATATTCCTTGTTAAATATGACCAAATCACCCACAAATAATTAAATAAATCATTATTTATTTGATTATCCTCCAACCACTTCCTTAAAAAGATAAATAAATCATTTATTTATTTATTATTAACAAATAAAGGGATTTGACCCAAGTCAAATACTTTTTCCCTCCAACAAATATAATAAAATTTTCCATAAAAGGTGGATCTAGATTTGGTTAACATTATTTTAATCATGCACCAAGATCTAGAATGACCCAATATTTTGTTATAAATAGGAGGGTTTTCCCCATCATTCTTCACCTTTTGTTGCCTACTAGATCACTTTGGATCTATACACTTGGTCTCATTTTTCATCATTTGCTCCCATTGAGCTTCATTTTTGCATTGGGTTTTCTACACCTACAAGAGAGAGAAAGCTTAGATCTGAAGTGCTGAGGACTACAAAGAACCCATCCCATTGAGGAGAGCTGGATACACCTTCTTGTTTTCCTCCCAGGTGCCCTATAATATAAAAATTCTTTCAAAAAATCGTGTTCTTGTCTTATCTGTTGGATGCATGGAGTAAACCCTTTATTTTACTGCTTAATGTCTTTCCATACATAGATCTGGTATTTTGCAGCTATTTTCCTATCTAACCAATTGCAGATCTGAAGATATTGGCAGCCACTTTTGTTGTTAGGGCTATTAGTTATACATAGCTAAAGTGGTCCTTTTTCGTACACTTCGACAAAGGATTCATACTAACGATTATTAAATATTATAATAGATAATTTAAGTTATTGGATTTCAAAGGTATGATCTCATTTCTTTCTACTTGTTTCTACCCTAACATTGGTGCGAAAGCGACCTTTGTGAGATTTGATCACAGGTCTATTATCGGTTTTGAAAATATTTTCTTGGGTTTAACTTGTCTCCTCCCCCTAGCACGGGGAGGTATTCACTCATGGGTTTAACTTGTCTCCTCCCCCTAGCACGGGGAGGAGGTTTTGATCCTGGGTCCCTTTGTCGGTTTGAAAATATTTTTTAGTGTCACTTAACTTGTCTTGGGGCACAACAACTTCGAGATTTGATCCGGTTCGCTTGTCGACGAGGCTCATCCTCAACGATTGTCTTGGTAGAAAATTGACACCAAATTTGAAAATATTATTAGCTGACAATTTAAAAAAAAAATAATGAGAATGTCTAATTGCAAATTTGTAATATGAATAGCACAACTTGCGGTTCAAATAAGGTTTTGGTTAGAGGAAATGAAACACAAATTTTTGATTCAAACTTTCGAATAAATATACACTCTAATTTTTAAATAAAAAAAATTGGCAAAATCTCTAATTGCAAATTTGTAAAATGAGTAGCACAACTTGCAGTACAAATAAAGTTTTGGTTGAAGTGCAGCACAACTTTTTGATTCAAACTCTAGAATGCACTACTCTAATTTTTAAATACAATTATACCTCCTAAAGGTTTGCAATCTCAACCATACTACTATCTCACAGATAACTACTACCATCAAATATTTCAATATCTCACGGGCTCTAGATATCTCAAAAGAAACTACTAAATCCAAATATTTTGATATCTCACATCACAAATCAAAATCAACATTAAGATAAAGATAGATATCAGAAACATGGATCTAATTTATGTATCATTACAAAAATGAAAACAATTATATTTGAATTTGACAGTCTATTAATAATACGACGAAACATATAACCATAGTCCCTTAGAACTTGAAAAGGCCCCTCCAGTGCTTCAAATTATCTCCTTGCGAAATTTCAACATTGAATAAGTGAAAAAATACATATCCATTAACACGATTACCCTGGAATTGATATATTCCATCACTTCTCTCCTCATGTGTGAAAGAGTTTTGGTTTTCCATTGCAGAGTGCAATATTAAGTGGTATCTGTCATCCGATACATTATGAATTATTGTTGTCTCTTCGAACACACAATTAATAGGCTTAGGGCATCCTCTCTGGAAGAATTTTGAAGGGTAGCTCTTGAGGATGGCATTGTTGTTACTTCTCTTCAGGGGACATAATTACTTCCATCTACTTACATTAACATTTTCTTTTTCAAACCTATTTAATACTTCAAAACTTGTTGGCATGGAATGAGACTTATTTGACTGCGGCTATGTATCATAAAAACATCCCTTTATCCCACACCCAAGTATGATCCAAATAACGAAAATGATAGGAAGTCATGTACTTGATGTAAGTGAGACAAAAGTGTAGGGTCTGCACACATGACAAAATAACAAGGTCCATAATTTTAATTTCACTGTGTTCAAGCTTCCTCCCTTAAATCCCATTTTCCACTCTGGATATGTCCAATTATTTTATCTATCTACTCTCCAATGGTCTGGATATGCTCTCCAATAGACAAGATAAAGAGCATATGATGAATTTCCAGCAACCAAATCTCTCTTTATTTTCCTTTGATAGGTTATGTTTAGGTACGCATAAGTTGGTCTATGAATGGATAAAATAAAGCGTTATTCAATTGTGACATGTTATCACCATAATTGTACAAACATGGGTAGATACTAAACTTGGATACCCCTTGACATATAGGTAACCTTGGTAGAAGACTGTACATGACCTGAGCTATGGATGGAAGTTTATAGATAAAAATGCATAGAAAAGGACAATACAACATGAAAAAACAAAATAATAGTTATTCATCTTCCTTATTGAAAAATTAGAGATATTTATGGTGCTTATCACCAAGAATCACCCTTAGGCTCTCCTTAATAACTACTCCCAAATTCCGATCACAACCGCAAGTTTTGAATAAAATAAGATGGTTTTGGGCATCTGAAAAAGAAATGTCAGGACATCTCCACAAATCATTTTAAAATGATTGGTCAAGGCTCTGTCTATATACCGCAATAATGGAAAATTGAGCCAACTTCTGGTCATCCAACATAGACCCATGCAAACAAAAGGTAGATACATGTGACTATGATACTGGCCACAACTTCAAATCAAAGAATACCTACTCAGGCAAGCATGACAGAGGGAAGTGTAGCATAGAGAATTAGTGAATATAGATAATATTAGGTGATTTGTAGTCAACATAAAACCTACCAATTTATGTAGATTCATGTCCCTCGTCGTGGACCTATTCACCCATTTTTATCACAAAACAATACAAACAAAACCAACATTTATCTTTTCTCTTTAGTAAGGTTTTCATACACACAATCCCGAGGATTTTTTCCAATGATCAGGTGGGAGGTTTGGTCCCCACAGGTCTTAAGGTCCAGTCACGAGCTGGACTATGTATTCCTGAGAGCTACTCTAGGCATGATTTCTTTAGTTGAAAAAAAATGTTTACACACATATGTCATCTATCAATTGAAATCAAATTCTCAAAAGTAAATTATAAAAGCACAGATCATTGGAAAATAATAATGATAGATATCTACTAATTATAGGATTATAAAAAAATAGTGATTGTAATTTGATAACTCCATTAGCCTGAAACTACACAAATTACTGAGAAACCCCTTCTTCTGACTGTCTTCAAACCATTTTGGTTGAATGTGGAGTGAAATATCAATAAATATTATGATGGAGACTATTATTTAGAGGTAAGGGGAACTCATCATTATCATCGTCATCATTGAGAGAAGCGGAATTAAGATGGATGTTGGATTAGATAAATCTAGACTGGTATTTTACTTTTTAAATTACACTTCATTTTACATTACATTAGCTGACATTTAATTTTGTTAATTTTTAAGTTACACTTCATTTTACATTGCATTAGCTGACATTTAATTTTGTTCTGTAACAGGAATACAAGTAAATAATGACTTGTGAAAATATGTAAAACACTAAGAAAGAACATATGCAAAACACTAAAAAAGATCAACCAACATTTATATCACATATGAGCATTATAGTGTTTGATTATGACAACGCAATCAGTGAGATCAACCACAAGCTATGTTACTAAGGGAGCCAAGACCATTTTCATATCGTTATTAATTGAATTATTCACGAAAAATTATGACGCACCCTAAATTCCAATAAAAGTTACTTACCAACATGTACTCCATGTTTCTTCTTCATATTCATCACTGTGTCAATTGTAACATTAAGCTAAGTATTCTTCCAAAAGTCTCAAACATGTAAATTGAATTAATTATTTTTTCATACTCGCAGAAAAACAAAAGTGAAAACAACAACCAGTGACTCTTTAAAATGATATTTGTACATCAAAGAGAAACGAGTGGCTCAATTTCATTTACTAGTTATTAGCAAAGAATTTTCATCCCAGTAATCAACTTACAGGTTTATTTATTGTTGGGTAAAATCACCTAGTGGTGATAACCTTTATTGTTGCAATTGCTTCAAGTGCACTGGTAGCACCAAGAGTATGCCCAATCATAGACTTGAAAAGTAAGCCATATTTAATGTCAGAAATAGAGATGGTGTTCTCAATCAAAATATTCATAGCCAAAAAATTAAGTGTTAGGGTCCAATCATAGACTGGATAAGTAAGCCATATTTAATGTCAGAAACAGAAATGGCGTTCTCAATCAAAAGACTCATTTCCAAAAAAGTAAGTGCTAGGGTTTGAGGTATAATAGGAAAAAAGATATAAGTATAACTGGAAAAAAGAACTTTGCAGAAAAGGAAAGTCCTTTTTATATAAGGACAATATTGTGAATTTGTTTCATACAATTAAGAGTTAGGGTTTGAGGGTATAACATGTAAATAAATAAATATTTTATAGGAAAAAGAACTATGCAGAAAATTTGTCACAATTAGAATAAGGGTCAAAGGAAAATATTAACTCGTATATACAAAGAAGGGCTCACTGTATATGAAATCCAAAACCCTTCTGGATAAATCGGTGGGGTTTTAAAATCCATATATCAACAATAATAAGAGCAAGGAACTGTAAAAAAAAAAAAAAAATTTACACTCAACAGTGACAGATAATGATGGAAAAATAATAACTTAGAATACCCAGAAACAAATAAAAACTCAAACTTGAAATGATGGTATTGGGGACAAGGAATGGGTGGGGTTGTTATGACATCCCTCACCGAGCTGGGATGACTAATGACGAGGAGCCTTATACTGCATAGCAAATATAACAAGGACCGAATGGACTATAAAAGCCCCTTTTTCAACTATTGGAATCCTTGAAAAGGGCTAAAATCCATCTTTTTGCTTTAAAAAGGCTCAATTTTGCATATCAGGCCTCTAAGCCCCTTTCGCTTAAGCCCGAGCTCCTTTTCCGCCATGAGACCGGGCCTCAGGACCGAGCGCTAAGCCTATCGTAGATCGCACATCCTTTTTTAGAGTCCCCGCTTCCATGTTTTCTGTTTCGCTGATGGCCGAGTCCCCGATATGATCTAGACCGTTTGTTCCCCAAAGATCTGACGGCCATTGCATTGCTCCATCGCACATTGCACATCACTCTTTCTCATTTCCATCCGCCTGTTATACTTTTTTGCCGATGGCCGATCCCCCGATGCGATCTTGACCATTGATCTCCTCCTGTAGATCCAACGGTCATCGCTTCATCGCGCTATGCTCATCCATCGCTCATCGTGCTTCTCTACATCGAAATTCTCACCTACGAATTCTATTTTGTCGATGTACGAAACCCTGTTGCAATGCAGACCATTGATATCCTTCCACGAAATCACGGTCATCGCTTCATCGCTTCATCGCTCCATCGCACATTGCGCATTTCTCTTCCCCATTTCCACTTTATGTTTCACCGCCGACGTTCTTTCCCCGCCGATATAATCTGAGACGTTGATCTAGCTGCCCCAGATCCAACGGTCGGCGCTGCCTCACTGCATCGCAAGTCCCCCGCCTCATTTATCCATCGATCGACCCATAGTCGATCCCCACCGTTGATCCTCACAATCCAATGGCTCCCATTGATCCCCTCTTTTCAACTTTGCCCAATAGCTTTTCGCTACACACAGGGTTGCTGACGTCATCGTCGGTCCCACTTGACCACGCAGGTACGTCTGTCGCGTTCATCTGCAGTCGTTGATCTGGATTGCCCAGATCAGACAGCCCTCATTCGTTTTCACGTTCATTTCATCGAACAACATGATCGTGCTGTTTCCAGGCAAAATGAGTGGTTTTGTAAAAGACATGTGTCAACCATCAAACCGTATCGCATCCATTTAGCCCCAAACCGCTTACCACCTCAACCCTACACGAATACCACCTACGGTATTCCCGAAAACTGCCATTGCACCTCTTTGCACCAAATACAGTTTTGAACCTTGGTTTTCATGGTTTTTCGCCGTGAGGCCCTTTTCCGCCACATCCACTGCCTCCCAAATGCTCCTCCGCCTTTACCCGAGCCACCATCTAAAACAGTCAAACCATAAACGCAGGATTTATTTAATTTATTTGCTGTCTGTGCAGGTTTTTCACGGCCTTTTAATATACACAGGCCCTCTCCTAGCCAATCACGGTGGCTCGAGGCCAAGGATGACGATCCTCCACGCCCAGGAAGCAAAGAAAAATATGTAGAAAGGAAATTCTACGTCCAAGATAATGGATCATGACCATTGGCCATTCTATGGTACCGCATGCTCCAACACGGAAGGCCAGCTCTTTCCACGACTAACAATATCTCTTTCGCCAGCAGCAGCAGTGGTTCCACTTCATCAAACAGCAATGATAAGTCATGACGGGGCCTGTGTGGTCTTTTTACCATATATTCTCTTCACTTTGTCATTTTGGGTGAAATCCTTATTTCACTCCTGCAGTTTTTACTTCCAGTTAGCATATTGTTTACACTTCAGTTAGAAAAGGCTTTAGGCCTGCTTTGTAAGATGATGAGAGGCAATTTACCTCATCATCATTTCTGTTTTTGATTTAGACCTGCAACTGCATACAAGCACGCGGGGAAGATATTTTCCCAAAATATCTTCTCGCGCATAGGAATCAGAGGTTATAAAAGCAGGAAGACAACACTAACAAAAGGTTCCAGATTTTCCAAAGGACTCACTAGTTCAAGTGTTCTGTATGCATTTTGTATGAACTTTGATAGTAGATGTTTGAAGAGCCCGTAGGGATTCAGTAATAAGAAGCTTTGCTGGAATTGGGGATTCCGCTCTGAATGATTCACAGTTTGTAACTCTTCTCCATGTTTTTAATACAAATTTTCATTTCGTTTCTCTCCACATTTCTTGTATCTAATGTTCTGGAATGCGAGTGCTCCCATGTTTGAATATGAATTTATCATAGCAGATACTCATATTTACTTATCCATAGTGCTTTAAATATAGCTCAGGCAGGATACTTTGTTTCATTTTCTCTCTTTTTCACTGTTTTTCTGATATTAACTAAAGAGGATTCTTATCTTTGAACGAGCCCAGATATATGGATTCTTATCTTCGCATAGGCCCAGTATATATGGACTCTTATCCTTGAATAAGCCCGGTTATAGTTAGTATCTTATTCCATCTTCTGTCATAGTCATCGCTCACATATAGCTTGATATCTGTGTGTTCATTTTAGAAGTCGGCCCCCTTTACAGCATTATGTCTTAAAGTTGTCTGATGCATTTACTATTTGCAGTTTATACTCAGTTTCTGTAGTTTTCCTAGTTGTTGTGTTTAACTTTGGGGTCTTGGTCCCACCCTTATTAAAACCATTCATCTGAGTAATAGTTGCATGAGAGCCTAACATTGTCCACTGCAATCAGTTGAGTCATATGCTCCTTGCATTTAAGATGTCCTAGGCACTGGTCTTTATACAACTCAAAGCTGTCTCTAGGAGCTACAACATCTTTCTGGCGTCGTTGCTGGGGAAAGAATTTGAAGAGATAAATCTCTGGGCCTCGACAAATATTAATCCACCCTTTAAAATAGGTGAGCAGGAAGGGTTGGGAGTTGTAGATCCCTCACCTTGGCGACTCCACTATCATTCAAAGGATAAATCTATTTGCAGTCCTGGCTTTCCGAAAGCCACACCTGAGGTTAGATGCATCCCAGTTGAGAACACCTTCAGTGTCTGATCCAGAGAAGATTTTGCACAAAAGAAGTTGGAGAGAAATACAACCATCTTATACAGATATTCCCAGATTCTCCCTGGAAGACTCTCCATCCTCCTCTCAATTAGCTCAAGATCAAGATCCTGATTCTACTGCAAGAACCCTTGATTATACTTCTGATACCTCCTCCCTTGGAAATATTGAAGTAAAAGATGAGGCTGAATCTGTAGATACCACTAGATTCTTTCTACATCCCACTCCCGAAGCCGAAGAAGTTAAAGAAGTCAGAGGTTTCCACTTCTCATATTCCAGCGTTTCAATCAACCCCTCAAGCTGTTGTTTAGTATATCCCCATTGTCATACATACTTCTCTTACACCACCCTCTAATACACATCAGAATCTCCCGCCACCTCCACAACCTCCGATGGTTGTTCCTGGCTTCCTACTGAGCAAATATGCCCCCCTGGCATTGCCTCAGATCCTGAATGACATGCCTCGGGATTACTTAAAGATCCTACCTCGTTTCAATGGAGAAAATGACACTGAAGCCCAGAAACACCTGGAAGTTTTCTGCGCCTTTGTAGAAAATTTCAATGTCGAACATTTGGATGTAGTGTTGAGATTGTTTGTCCAGTGTCTAGATAGAGAGGCCAGAAAATGGTTCAAGACCTTGGAAGACCACTCCATTACTAACTGGGAGGAGATGGAAAATGCCTTTATCAAGAAATGTGGAGAGAAGAAGGACCATGGATACTGTCTTACAGAATTCAACGCACTTAGAAAGAGACATAATGAAGATGTGTTCGAATTCATCAAGAGGTTTAATAAGTTATATACCAATCTCCCTGTCGAAATGAAGCCTCACCAGACCGCTGCTAAAGTGGTGTTTGTAGCAGTCTTTGAGTCAGAATTCAAATTCTCTTTAAGAGAAAGGAAGTCTACTACTCTAGATGAAGCCCAGACTGATGCATTGGAAGTGGAAGCCAACTTTGTTTCTACAGGTAAATCAAAAGGGAGGTCAGACCATGATGTTAGACGGAGAGGGAAAGAAGAAGCATCTACCTCCAGTCAAGATAGAGAGGTAGCAGATTACAAAATAGAGGAGATGAGCAAAATGATCAAGAACCTTTCAAGCACGCTGGTGAAGCTTGAGCTCGAGGCAAAGAACACATCCTCCAGGCCATCTCTAACTGCTCCGAACAGGGGTTATAACCCCCAATACAGAAAGCCTCCTTTGCAAATATTACAAAGAGATCGGAAGGAGCAGCAAGACCACATACAGCCCCCGCTGTATATGGAAGGGAAAATGGATGGCCCTGCTGAAGACATCCCTGATGGACAAGATGATCAATATCTTGCTTACTCAAATGGTGATGGAGTTGAGTCTTCTTTGCAAGGAAGTGAAGGAGTGGAGCTTTCCTTACAAGAAGAAGAAGAAAAAACAAGCGCTGGTGAAGATTCAGAGATTGATGATCACTGCAGGCAATTTGTGGACTTCATGCAGACACAGTTCAACAGAAAATATGATCTCAGATCCTTTAGGAAGAGGATGCGCACACAAGAACAAGAAGAAGATCTCCTCAGAAGGAGATTGTTGCTAGAATATTGAAGATAAAGGTAAGAGACCTATAACTAAACCTTTACATTCTAATGACTCCATTCCTTCCTCTTCTATTAAGTTGGCCTCTACTCGAAATGTGAATGCTAAATCTATCCTAAAGGAAGAAACCTCCGCACTGAGTAAAATTTTGATTGGTCTATGAAATGGTCATGTATTAAAATTTTGCGATTCATCTAAGCCTAAACCCGCAACCTCACTCCAGTGAGTGCTCCGACCCAACTACACGGGCTACAACATGGTTCTTAAACATTAAGTTCTCGACATGTATTTATGGTGTGAAATTGTTATGGGCGGAGGTTTAAAGGGGCTAGCCCCCTCATTCAATGTGACCATGATTTTTGACCGAGGGCGTGCTTTACACAAAATTTAACCACCCACCAATGAAACATGTGATAGCACATTATTTAACATTATGCTACCGCTTCAAAAAAATTGGGTGGTCTTTTCTGCAATTGTTGCCTAACAATGGCTAGTCAAGTTTGTCGAGTTTTTTAGGCCGATTGGGCAAAAATGAGATTTGGTCACAAATTTGGACAGGAGAACCTTTTCTCAGCGATTTTTGTTCGCATCTTCTCATTCGTCAATGGTACAGTTCCAGAGCCACCCGAGTCGATCCTCACTCGTTTATTGGGAAAGCTTTTGAGCCACGAGGGCGATTTTGGTGTTGAGCCGTGTCAGCCGTGGTTTACCATTGGAGGTGAAACTACAATCATTACTTACTATTTTATATGTTTTGAACTCATTTATACAACTATTTTTTCCTGTTTAGGCTTTCTTCACACTGTATAACCATTTTTTAGCATAATAAGAGCAAGGACATGCCCATTTAGGGGCCTTGGACTTGGCAGATGTAGCCCAGGAGGGGTGAACTGCCTTATCATATGCTATGTTATATTATGTGATTTATTTTTTGTGTTTTTATAGAGTTAAATATGTTAAAAAGTAAAAGGAAATAAGCCTCCTACACACAAAAAGACTCATAAATTCACCAAAAGCATTTTGTTCCAATTACAAAACATATTAAATAGTTTGCACACATAAGTTTATGGATAATGAATACCTTGCACCAGCAAACAAGTAGTTTCATTTCTAGATCATTATTGATTACTTCTATTATTTCTTTAGGAAGAGTCTATAAAGGGCCAGAGAGCTTCTGGATCTCATCCTTTCTTTAAAGGTGACATATCCAATAAATGCCCCTACAGTCAATCTTTGTATTAGAAATAAGATGTTCTCACATTTCAGATTAGATCGGTATCAAAGCTTTGGTTAAGCTTGGTTGTGCTCAGATTTTAGCATTTTTTTTTGTGCAAAAGGTATTAAAACAGTGTAAAAGATTGACTGTTTTATTGGTTGCAAATGGTTGCTTGTATGAGTTTTCTTGAGTTGAAAAGATAGTTGTTGTTAGCTAAGTCTTGGAAAGGAAAAAAGAGTTGTAGGATATTTCCTTATCCCAAAGTACCTCAAGATTATCTTTGGAAAACAAACTCACTTGATTAAGTGTTTGCTACAAGCTATTGGAGTTTGTGTTTTATGGCTACTTGAATAAGAAGGGGTCTTTACTGACATTTGGTTAAAATCTTGTCATTTGTTGGAAAGCTTTGAGAAATTTTCTTCAAAAGTTCCTTTTGTTAATTTTACCATTTACATAATGTCAAATTCTTCAACAAGTGAAGTTTCCTCCTTCACGAGATTCTTCAATGATGACATGAAGAATGAGTTCATTAAGGTGAAGGACATGGTGCAGATTCTCATTGAGGATCAAAGAGAAAGTGTTAAGCTTCATGCACAATTGTTGGCTATGAAGGAAGAGAAGGAAATTATTCTCCAAAGGTTGCATGACATGGAGAAACAACTCCTTCAAGCTCAAGAAGCTTTATCTAAGAAAATGCCTGAGAAAGAGGTAAACCATTCAAACTTGTCTTCAATTTCCTCTATTGAAAAGTGTGTTGGTTCTTTTGAAAAACATACAAGGGGTATCGGGTCCAAAATACTGTTTAAGATGGGCTATCATGAAGGAAAAGGTTTTGTAAAGCATGCACAAGGCATGATTGACCCTATTTCATATCTTCTCGCATTCTCGAAGCTAATGGTACAGTTTTAGAGCCATTGAGCTAATCTTTACCTCCGTTTAGCTTCGGGAGAAGCTTTTGATCCACTAGGGCCATTTTGGAGTTGGAGGTGTGTTTAGCTGTGGTTAACCATTGGAGGTGAAACGATATTCATTCCTTACTATTTTATATGTTTTGAACTCATTTATACAACTACTTTTTCCTGTTTAGGATTTATTCACATTGTATAACCATTTTTTGAGCATAATAAGAGCAAAGACATGCCCATTTGGGGGCCTTGGACCCGACATATGTAGCCCAGGAGGGGTGAACTGCCTTATCATATGCATTGTTATATTTTGTGATTTATTTTTTGTGTTTTTACAGAGTTAAAGATGTTAAACAATAAAAAGAAATAAGCCTCCTACACATAAAAAGACTCATAAATTCACCAAAAGCATTTTGTTCCAATTGCAAAAGATATTAAACAGTTTGCACACATAAGTTTATGGATAATGAATACCTTTCACCAGCAAACAAGTAGTTTCATTTCCAGATCATTAGTGATTGCTTCCATTATTTCTTTAGGCAGAGTCTGTAAAGGGCCAGATAGCTTATGGATCTCATCCCTTCTTTAAAGGTGACATATCTAGTAAATGCCCCTACAGTCAATCTTTGTATTAGAAATAAGAAGTTCTCACATTTCAGATCAAACAAGCTTATGCCTTGGTCAAAGCCTTGAAGGCTTTTTGGATGTATGTGTTGCAATCAACTATAACTGCATTTGTACCCACAACGGCTATAAAAGACATCTTGATTCAGGGAGATAGTGAAGGAAAGAGAGGCAAATGGATAGCCAAAATAAAGGAGTATGAGTTGGAGATATGCCCCACTAAGCTAATAAAGGGACATGGATTAGCCAAGATCCTTTCCGAATCAAACTTCCAGGCTTTGGGGATAAATTTATCTATGGTGGCCAATGAAGAGTCTGGGAGAGAAGATGAGCAGTGTGGGATAGAAACTGCTATACAAAAGACCCATATGAAGTACCTTCTCAGTCTATGGTACAAAGAAATTGTAGAGTACCTTTTGACTCTAAGATGTCCTCCAAGCTGCGACAAGACAAAGTATAGAGCGCTGAGGCTAAAATCTCAGAATTTCATCGTAGAAAATGGCTGTTTATACTGGAGAGACCCATTGGGCATACTAATTTTATGTCTCACGGAGAATGAAGTAGAAGAAGTGATGGCAGAATTCCACGAGGGCATCTATGGTGGCCATTACAGTAGGAGGGCTATGGCACACAAAATTCTGAAAGCAGGCTTTTTCTAGCCTAAACTTTTCAGAGATGTTTTTGCTCGGGTAAGGGCCTGTGGAAAATGTCAGAAGTTTGCTGAAAGGCAGAAGTTCACACCTTTTCCTATGATCCCATTGCACATAGAAGAATATTTCCAGCAGTAGGGAATTGATTTCATCGGCGAAATTCATCCTGCCTCAAGCGGGCAACACAAGTGGATATTAATAGCCACCGATTACTTCAATAAATGGGTAGAGGCTGCACCAGCAAGGAATGCTACAGACACAGTGGTGATCAAGTTTCTAGAAGATAACATTATCTCAAGGTTCGGCTGTCCTGCTAAGATTGTCACAGATAATGCTCAAGCTTTTAAGTCTGCCAAATTTATCAATTTTTGCCAACAATATAATATTTTATTAGGGCACTCTACTGCATATTACCCACAGGGAAATGGATTGGTAGAATCTTCAAACAAAACTTTGGTAAGGGCATTAAAAAAGGCCATAAATGATAATCAGAAGAATTGGGATTCACAGCTTAAGTTCGCGCTATGGGCAAATAGAATCACTAGTAAGAGGTCAACAGGAAAATCCCCATATGAGTTGGTCTATGGTAGAGCAACAGTTTTCCCAATACAATTGGCCTTACCCGTGGCTAGGTTCATGCAGAATATTCAAGAGGAACCAAACAATTTCACGAGAAGGATGAATCAGTTAGTAGAGCTGGAGGAGACTCGAAGTCAAGTAAATCAGAGGTTGACTGAATACCAAGAGAAAATGAAAGACCTGTTTGATTAGCATGCTAAAGGTAAAGAGATGCAGGTCGGAGATCTGGTGCTAAGATGGGACATAAGAAGGGTTGAGAAATGAAAGCATGGAAAGTTCGATCCTCTATGGTTCAGACCTTTTCACATTGTCAAGAGAGAGGTAAACAATTCCTTCGCATCGGAAAATCTATGATCCGCTCGGCTCGTGAATGGGAAATTCTTAAAACCCTTTTTCTAGTATTGATTCAGGCCGAAATGTCTACTGTATGATATTGTACATTATTTACTTGCTTTTATTATGATGTTTTTTGTTTTGATTTGTCATGAAGAAAGAAGAGAAGGTATCAAGGGACTGTGTTCACATGCATGGAGGCTGGCCGTACGGTCTAGAGAGTTTCAACCTCGTTCGAGGCAAGTGTATTATGCATCCGTGGAGCCGGTGGGCATGGTGAACCATCACCGAGATGGGATGACTAATAATGAGGAGCCTTATATCGCATAGCAAATAAAATAAGGACCTAATGGACTAGGTGGACTATAAAAGCCCTTTTTCAACTATCGAACCCTGAAAAGGGTTGTAACCATATTTTTGCTCTAAAAGCGCTCATTTTTACATATTAGGCCTCTAAGCCCCTTTCGCTTAAGCCCGAGCCCCTTTTTCGCCATGAGACTGGGCCCTGTGATTGAGCGCTAAGCCCATCGGCGATCGCACATCACTCTTTCGAAGTCCCCACTTCCATGTTTTCTGTTTTACCGATGGCTGATCCCCTGATATGATCTGGACCGTTCATTCCCCAAGGATCTGACGACCATCACATTACTCCATCGCACATCGCACATCACTCTTCTCGTTTCCATCCGCCTGTTATACTTTTTCATCGATGTGCGAAACCCCAACGCGATCTTGACCGTTGATCTCCTCCCGTAGATCCAACGGTCATCGCTCCATTGCGCTGCGCCCATCCATCGCTCATCGCACTTTGCTTCATCCAAAGTCCTCGCTCCTGAATTCTGTTCCGCCGATGTGCGAAACCCTGATGCAATCTGGACCGTTGATCTCCTTCCGCAGATCCAACGGTCATCGCTTCATCGCTCCATTGCACATCACGCATCGCTCTTCCCCATTTCCACTTTATGTTTCACTGCCGACGTTCATTCCCCGCCGATATAATCTGAGCCGCTGATCTAGCTCCCCCAGATCCAATGGTCGGCGCCGCCCTCACTGCATCGCAAGTCCCCCACCTCATTCATCCACCGGGCCAGCCCCTGGCGCCCATCCCTCACCATCGATCCCTCATGATCCAATGACTCCCATCGATCCCCTCTTTCAACTTCGCCCAACAGATTTTCACCACACAATTCGGTTGTCAAGTGTCATCACCGATCCCAACCAACCACGCAGTATGTCCGTCGCATTCATTCGCGCTCGTTGATCTACTGCTCGTACCGGGGACAAATTATTTTTTTTAATGTTCATTTCATCGAACAACATGATCATGATGTTTCCATGCCAAATGTGTGATTTGTAAAATACATGCATCGCCCATCAAACGTATCACGTCCATTTAGCCCCAAACCGCTTACCACCTCAACCCCGCGCGAATACCACCTCCGATATTCTAGAAAAACGCCATTGCACCTCTTTGCGCCACATATAGTTTTGAACCTTGGTTTTCATGGTTTTCCATTGTGAGGCCTCTCTCACGCATCCCACCAGCTCTGCTCCTCCTCCACCTTTGCAGGAGGCTCCTGTGCCGGTCAAACCATAAACGCGAGTTTATTTAGTTTTATTTGATGTTTGGCCTGCAAGTTTCACGGCCTTTTAATGTACCTGAAGCCCCCTCTCCTAGCCAATCACGGTGGCTCTATGCCAAGGATGACAATCCTCCATGCGGAGAAGCCGGAGAAAAATATTCGAGGAGAACGAATTCCATGTCCCGAGACAATGGATCATGACTATTGGCCATTCCATTGTTGGTTTGTTTATAGTTCAAACCAGCAAACATCGTGAGTTTAAAATAGTTACAATACAAATACCTACCTAAACATTTAAAATTAATAGTTTTGCACTTACCTGGATGTCAAAAAAACACAAATCAATAGCTTTATATTAAAAAGTTGAATATACCTTGTTGTGCATGCCATAAACATAAGCTTCCACTGCATTTTTTCTCCTTAGTTTCTTCCATAATTCGGTCTTGTAAAGCCATTTCAAATTCCTTATTAGTATCCTTCTGCAAATCTTCCCATGGCATGGCCCCAAATACTCTTAGTAATTACTAGCTTTGTTTTCTTGACCTTCCTTTTCACAGTTTTTACCTGGATATGAAAGTAAATATTATTACGCACACAACACTAGATCCAAAATCTTGCAGGAGATTAAAGTATCTGCACTAAAACATAATAATAAGTTATTGGAAAACAAATTATTGTTAATTTGAAAAATCTGGAGGACAAATGAAAGGTTTGCAAGCCTTGAGGATTTACTCAATAGTTTGAACCATCCATTCAGGGAATGTTGCCAAAAAGGATACCATTGGTCAAAATCACAAATCTGATTAAGTCCCCAAATACATATTGATGGTTGATCTGCTCTCCATCTAGATATTTTAGTAAGGAGGGACCCCGTGAGATTTTCATTGGGAGTCAAAAAAAGAAGAGAAAAACTAGAAGTTAGATGGTTGAATGACAGTTGCGAGCTTCATGGCATTAAAATCCGGGGCTTAAAAATGTAGATGCAACATGGGATTCCAAATAGATAGTGTGTCCAAAGATTTTGTCAAAATGTCATTCAAGAAGTTGAAACGAGTGTCAAACTGACAACCCATATTAGGGATTCTAAAATACAACACTTAGTCACAGTTAAGCTAAACTGAAGGTAAAGTAACTTAGGTCACACTTCTTATACAAGGCCATGTCTCTAACATTTTAATATTATACAAGGGAAATAACAGTCCTTAAAGCCTACTTCAAATGTCTTATGTTGCATTATCTCATGAAGGTTATATTCCTATCCTAGCCATTTATTACAATCCCCAAATGAACATGAGGCTTCAAAAATCAACACTTAGGTTATGTCTCTAACACTTGAATATGATACACTAAAATTGTCAGTTATTAATTACTAGATTGTTAATGATTTGGTTTGGCCAGAGGAAAAACAAAACTTATGTTTCATTATATACTAACAGTGATTGCATCCTCTTGCAATTACTTGAAATGTGTTTATATAGTATTATTTTTCGATCAGGTATGGATCCTACCATTCTTGGAGCTAGACTATCAGTTAATCATGGACATAACTGTGTCAATATTGGATCTCCTTATCATTTTTTTTTTGAGCCAAAAATTTTCGATAAGAATATTGGAGAGAGCTAGAGAAGGATGTACCTTGGCACCGGTCTCGATTTGGGTAGCTTTATCCTCTTCCTCGGGACTCCCATTTTCAGCACCAGTGGTACTTCCAATTGGTGCAGGCCCAACAACACTTTTTACATCCTGCATATTAACATAAGTATTGTCACCAAATGCAGATGTACCATTGTTTTGTGCATCATATATCACCATTGAAATAGTCTCTTTGTTTTCATTTGTGCCTTCTTTCCCACTTGAAACAAGGACTTCTATTTCTTCTTCCTCAATCATCTGCAGCGTAGTATTAAAAACCGAAATTGGTGACCAGACCGGTGGACCTAATGAATCGGTAACCGGACTGGAACCAGTCTAACCGGTATTGGTCAGGTCTAAACGAAGCGGTTTTAAAAAAAATACCTCAAATAATTATTTTTTAATAAATAATTATTTATATACCATGTAAAGGTGAATATATTAAAATGGCATTATGGCACCGAGTGCAATACATATCATCAAAAAAATACATAAGAAATGAGCCTCCAAATGAGCATTGAGGCCATTGGCCTACATAGTACAGTGACAGTCTACTACAAATCTACATATATGATATTACTAAATTCTAATTAATTATCAACATTATCACTTGAAAGTTGAAACTTCTAATCATGATCAAAGTTCAAACTCAGTCGGTTGAACTTGAGTCTCCCGACTCTCCACTGCCAAACTTTGCAACTACTCCAATCACAAACTTCTTTATTGGTTCAGTGACTTGAGTTTCAAACTTCTGAAGGTATTATACCCTAATATTCCCTATTACTTCATTTGGTGCTCCACATGGCTTTACATGGCCTCCTATCCTAGCCAAGTGTTGCTGGAACCTGTAAATAGCCCCTCCTGCAATAGATTTTTGGCAATATTTGAAAATCATTTTGCCATCAATCATATCACAATGAGCCCATGCAGTATTCTAGCTCAAACTCTATGTTGTTCCACTACTCTAACAAAAACTCAACTCTCCAAGCCATACAAAGTCCATTTATTTGAAATGAAGTGTGTCGGTTAGAACGATAGGCACTGCGGTTGTTCGGTTTCGAACCATTAGAAATTGAGAAATTTGATTTTGAGCATAAAACTAAGCACCCGATCATGATCTTGCGGTCATTTAGTAGATTTGTGGTTGAGATGGATCTATATTGATCGATATATCAATCGGGGTGTTGTCCGAGTGGTTTTAATAGATATTTTTACCTCCCACTCTTTTCCATATTCAAATAACATCTATTCTTGTTATATTATAAGATAAAAATAAAAAATAAAATATTACAGAAACACACTTTTTATAGCTCAACACGAGAGAGATGTGTAATTATTACTGTACTCAACATGGACTTGACATGTGGAATCAATAAAACAACAAGGATTTCCACTTGAATCATGAATAAAATATTTCAATGACCACATTAAGTGAATATATATATATATATATATATATATAGAATAATTGAAAATAAATATAGAATGAAAATAACTACTTTCTACCTCTGAGTGGGAGGTATATTTGTGATTGTTTCGATTATTAATATGAATTTGATACATAGCATTTAAAATCATATTGATAATAAAAAATCAATCTGAACCATAATTAATATATTTCAATCTTCAAGTGTATATATATTTAGTTTAACTAATAGACAAAATGGCCTTTTTCAAAGCATTTTTTCTCACTAATTTTAACCAAAATCTGGTAGCGATTTTTAAAAATTGTATTTAAAGTTGTTTAATCTATAAAATTCATGTGTACCTGGGTTTTTCAGGGTACTAGATCTTGTTATGCATTCAAAAATGTATTTTGAACAACAAAAACTTATAATCTTGCTTGAAATTGTATTATCGGATTACAATGTAAAAGGTAATTTTATCCATAAGTTAGGATATATATAGATATATATACACTTCTTTCTGCCTCCATCAACTAAGTAGGTAGGGTGAAGTGGTACCGTAGACGGAATAGGTGGATAAATGCATGGCGACACTACAATGAAAGCAAGTAGGGATCTAAAGGTCCTCTCGCTCATGGTCGAGCTTGCTTGTGCATCCTCTCCCTCCCCCTTATGGTCGAGCCATGTTGTAGCATCCTCTTGCATTTTGGGGCATTTATCCCCTTGTTTGTACCATGTATAGATCCATTAATTCTTATGGAAATGTCAAAATTACCCCTATGTTGGAATTTTTTCCAATATATGGTTTGTTTATGTGTATGAAGTGCATGTGTCTTTCATTTTATGTGCTCAACATAGAGTTTATATGTGACAAGGAAACAAATTAAATCCATCTTAACTATGGATTTACAATGTATCCAAGAGTTCAAGTCTTGTTAGGTGATTTTTTTAAATAAAAAAAATTTAAAAATTAAAAAAAACACTCTAAGACATATTTGTAGCCTAAGACATTTGGGCACATGATAGAGTGGAGCTAGTGGTTAAAACATTTTAGTGGTATGATGCTCAACATGTGGAAGATGTGTGATTCATGTGGTCCACATGGAGTTCTCACACATACACATGGACACATTCTTAAGTTCTAATGTAAAAATCCATCTTAATTATTGATCTATCATGGGAAAGAAGGGATTAAATATTGAGAAGTCTCTTAGGATGACTTTTTTTCATCTAAAGTGGTTTGATCCAGATCCGAAGTTAAGATGGATATGCATTAGGATTTAACATTTAATTGTTGTGTTGATCAGTATGAGGGAAATGTGTAATTCATTCAATGTTGGACACAAAGTTGATACATGGCTCTTTCACGCTGAGGCACACACACATATTTGTGCGTATGTGTGAAAATAAGTCTTAAATATCCATCTATCATGTGTTTAGATGGACAAATATGTGAATATTTATTCCACTCAATTCAATTTCACACCATCATATACAATGTTACATATTATTTCTTCCCATATTTTACTTTTTTTTTGTGTCCAAAACATTGTTTTCATTCTTCTATAGGGTTAGATTAAAATATGTGTGTGTGTGTGTGTGTGTGTGTGTGTTACTTTTAAGGAAATTCAATTATGTTGTTTATTTTGTTTTGATATTATTATAAATAAATAAATTTGATTATAGATTTATGGAAGGATTTAGCAATGGTGGGCATATAATCATTTGGAATGCCATTTCAAATTCATGTTATCCATCCTGGAAGGGGTACTCTTTTAAAGCCAGGGTACTCTTTCAAGGCCAGATTTAAAGGATAAATTATGAGGAAATTTAGTGTTTATGAGACATAAATGATATTCATCTTTGGTTTCCATATGAAAGATTTAATCTGTAAAGAATTCAAAATAATATTTGAGAGTGTGGAAGACACACTAGAAGATAAAGTGAAACTTTAACTCAAAATCGTCTTAAAGTTCCTATGGACATGACAACCAAAGCCACCACAAGTACAAAAAAAAATTAATGAAAGCACCAAAACATAGACAGTCCCACTAAATGCAGAGCTAAAATGGATGAATGTTTCAAAAATTTAATTCTTTTAATCATATTCAATGAATGATCGACTTTTTGTATAACATATATATTTCCATTTGTTTTCGTATGTGTGTGTGTGTGTATTAAAAAATATATGAAATTTATGCATATATTATAAGAAGTTGAATATTCATGTTCTTTCAATGTATGTTTTTGTGTATGATAAGAAGTTGAATATTCATGTTCTTTCAATGTGTGTGTGTGTATTATAAGAAGTTGAATATTCATGTTCTACACCATTTTTGGGCCAAACTTATTCAATCCTTGATTGTGTAACCATCTATTCCATACCTTTCCAAATTAATTTCTTTTGTAGATGACTAAAACATTTTTGAAAGTAATCCATTTGGGATTTTCTTGCATATTAAGGTGTTGTTGTCTCTCCTGTTAAGGGATTAGGGATTTGAAAGTGGGGAGGCTAACATAATTGGTTTTGATTTCATGTGATACGACCTCCTCCACCATGTAAAAAGGAAAGTTGAGAAAGGAACAAACTCCCCTCATCTTCAGAGCGACTTTGTCATAAGATAAGGTCGCTTCTTCTATGTAAATTTTATGTACATGTTTATAGGTGAATCAATGGTTATGGTCATCATATGTTTAACATGTCATGCAAATAGATCATATGGATTGGATTTTGCAAATCAAGGGCCCTAAATGTCACACATTTCTCCAAAACATTAATGCAGATTTGATGTTCCCTATTTATCTGCAGCATGTTCATCATCATTGGAGATTGTAATTTGTAATTTAGGAGGAAGAAGTTGTCAGTAAAGTATCCAAATGGAGTAGCAAATGCAACACCAATGCACATGTGACTAATAGTAAGAGAGGAGTTCTTATTCCCACAAAAATAAACATCAACATGATAGATTCTCCATCTAGTTATCTCTAGATTTATATTTATGAGTGATATGAACTTAGTGGAAGCATCTCAAGGTGAAGGGAGAAGACGAGAACTACGATTTTGAAGAAAATGTTGAGGTTGAAGCCTACCCTTTTTTTCTCTCAACAATAAAACACCAAGGTTCAAGGTTCAATTATCTCCCTAACAATGTGCACTTAGCTATTATTTCTTTTGAATAATTGCTTCAACAATAAATATGATACCCAATATTCCAATCCCATGTGGTACAAGTTGTTTACCTCATACTTGAGATAAAACAAGCTGGGAGTGAGACTTCATATCTAACTACATGCTTCATATTCTCTACTCTCCAATGGAAAATGCATGATGTCTTACTTACGAAGTGGAGGGAAATAAATTTGACTTTGACTTATTCATTAGATCTTTACATTTACACACCTTGGTTTCAATTTTGTTTAAATTTTTATCTCTTTATTCATGTTTCTTTTGTCTTTCATTCTTGAAATAATGTCATGCAAATGTAGAATCATGTACAAAAAGTGTGTCTTGACAAACATTGTAATACTCCAACATTGGATATTATTTTCAGTAAACCCTTACAAATATTTTTTGATGCATATAGATTTGCATGAGGATAATTGACGTATAGTTTTTGGGAGAATCCACTCTAGAACATATGATTTAGATCTTTAAATTTATATTTTTCCTTCAATGTATGTTGCAATATGGGTTACTAAAACAAATCCTTGTTGCTAAATGGAGCATGAGCAATCAATATGGTTAGATCAGTGATAATCATCATGCCTAACAAGTGGGTGTGATCTGATAAATAATATAACTTCTATATTGTCATAATAAATGATATAGCTTCATAGTCTGTGAATAATTTTAAATTACTTTTAATTGAAGTATACTTATGTAACATCTAATAATATTTGTTTATGGGATTATATTATTATCTCTAAACTCAGTAATAGATGTTAAATATTACTATTTTTTATTTTTTAGATTATGCTTACTCTCTACAACATCTCTTCTCATGTTATCTTCATACTTATATAATCCAAATGGAAGATGTCATAAACTGTTTAATTACACAAGGCTTGAATATTCTAAAATGAATTTTGTGGATATATCGGCTACAATGATAAATCATAGGAAGGATGTTTGGTTCTTTACTATTCATCTCAAGTGAAGATTTTTCCTCATTCTTTTATTGGGTGAATTTGCAATAACTTATATATTGGCTATAATGAGAAATCATAGGAAGCATGTATGGTTCTTGAATATTCATCTCAAGTGAAGGGTTTTCCTCATTCTTTTATGGGCTGAATTTGTAATAAATTTAGATGGAAGTCCAATCCTCAAAACTTGTCTACTTGTTGGAGTAATGATTTTCTTTTTCACTTTGGACTAAGAAGATCATTTTAATTAGTAATTTCGAACTTCTAATTGAATTATAATGTAGACCCATGGAAATGTGATGATACATAGTAGCCCTCTATTTTCGTCTACCCTAGTAGTCCTTGAAAGTTTCTTTTTAGATATCATCAATGTTTTGTTCTTGAAATATCCATTAAAAACATTAATTGGAATTGATGTGATGATAAAATGACATCTTAGAACCTCTTGTATCACATCCTTCTATTATATGTGCATTCATATGACCTCCCCTAAAAGGCCTTCTAAAGTATTCATTTCATCAAAAAGACATATCCCACCATCATTGAACAACATAAACATCGTGATTCAATATTTTCTTTCCGCAATTTGAGAGTATAATAGTTTTAATCATTTTATAAAGGTATTCTCTAATTATTATATCTTAAAGAAATTTTAATTGATCTATCTTTAAATACATGTAATCTTAGTCTAACTATCCAATGTTTTATCCAATATTTTATTCCAATTTTTAGATGTGATTATTGCGAAAAAAATGTCCCAACACTCATATTATATATCACAAAAACTTAAATTAACTTAACATATTTTTATTATTTAAAATTTATTTTTTAATATGCAAATAAATTTCACATTCTTATAATATAAAGTGATGTAAAAATTGAAACAAATTTCACACTCATATAATATATTCAAGCGATGTAAAAATTGAAACAAAACATTGGATAGTTAGAATAAGATTACATGCATTTAAAGATGGAACGGCGCTATCTAATGTAGTAGCCCGATGGTGCTAAGTATTTACTGCTCTACTAGCGTACACAAAAGATACCGTGTAACAGTCATAGGGCTACAAGTCAATGGGCATACGAGTCAAGTCCTCCAAGGCAATAGTTATTGAGATATTTTCAATAATATCGTTACTATTGATACATTGAAAGTAAAAGGGGGCATAAGAGTCAATCCTCCAAGGCAATAGAAGTTACCGAGATATATTCAATAATATCGTTACTATTGTTGGGCGCCGAGAGGCATATTCGACAACCCAAAGATGGTCCTCGATGTTAGGTGGTCACCTCTCATACAAAATGCTTCCGCCTTAAGTTTTAAATTAAAAAAAATAAAATAAAAATAAAAATCGCATTATGCTAGAACATATATCAATTTCTAATACAATTATGTATTATTTATATAATTTGAATGGATAGTAAATTATATACGTGAATTTGAATGGATCATAAATTTACCTTTAACAAAAAAAATTACCACATCGAATTTCCAAATTAAGTAAAATTTTAAACATATTTACTCTTTACTAAAGTCAATACCATTTCCTAAATCAAAAGAAAAGAGTTAATTCAACACAAACAATCAAAATCCAAAATCTTTTAATATTTCTTTTAATTAAATATTTGTAAAATGAATTTATACTTACTCGAGAGCTATGGTAAATAAATAAAAAATATATATAAACTAGATGTATGGTAAATAAATAAAAATTCTTTTTATATTTATTCCATAAACCTTTTTATATTTAAAAAAACTTTAAAAGGAGGTTTTATTTAGATGAAGCCTATGGGACGAATACCATGGGACAAATTAATATTGATACCATGGGCCAAATACCATGGGTAAATAAATAAATATAAAAGAGGTATAAATAAGTATGATAAATAAATAAATAAATATAAAATAGATATAAAGAGGTATGGTAAATAAATAAATATAAAAGAGGCATAAAGAGGTAAGGTAAATAAATAACAATATATAAAATAGGATTATAAATAAAAATCTAATTATATAACAAGCCTATGGGCCAAATACCATAGTAAAGAAAAGGGGTATGGTAAATAAATAAAAATATAAATAAACTAGAGGTATGTTAAGTAAATAAAACCTCTTTTCATATTTACTCCATAATCTGCTTTATATTTAAAAATATTTGTGTTCATTAGTTTACATAACTAAGAAGAAAGAGAGAGAGAGAGTTATAAGGGAGAGATGGAGAGAGAGTGTGTATGTTTAGGGGTGAGATAAAGAGACAAAGTAAGATGTATGGAAAGAAGTGGGAGAGAAGAAGTGAGAAGGAGAGAGGGAGGGATATAGTAATGTAGTTGGAGAGAGAGAGGGGTGGAAAGAGAGAGAGAAAGAAAGGGATGGGGAAGAGAGAGGATTAGAGAGAGAGAGAGAGATATGGGGGAAGAGAGAGGATTGGAGGGAAAAGAGAGAGAGAGAGGTGGGAGAGAAAGGGAGAGAGAGGAAGGATGAGAGAGAGGAGGAGAGTGATGGGGGAAGAGAGAGTATTGGAGGGAAGAGAGAGAGAGAGAGAGAGAGAGGAAGGATGAGAGAGAGGAGGAGAGAGGGATCGATAAGAGAGATGGAGTTGGAGGGGGAGAGATGTAGAAAATAAGAAATATAGAGAGTGAGAAGTGGAGAGAGAGAAGGAGTGACAAGGGAGAGACAGAGAGAGAGCGTGTATGTTTGGGGCTGAGATAAAGAGACAAATAAGGAGAGATGGAGATAAGGGGGAAGAAGGAGATATAAGGAGAGAGGGAGGGATATATTAACATAGTTGGTGGGTGAAGAGAGAGAGAGAGGGAAAGAGAGATGGGAGAGAAAGGGAAAGAGAGGAAGGAAGAGAGAGGATGTGAGAGAGTGGAGAGAGGGAGGGAAAGAGAGATGGACTTGGAGGGGGAGGGGGAGAGAGGTAAGAAGAAAGAAATAGAGAGAGAAAGGTGAAGAGAGAGAGAGCGAGTGAGTGATAAGGAAGATGGAGAGAGAGAGAGAGAGGGGGGGAAGATAGAGATATAGATGGAAGGTGAAGAAAGGGAAGAAGAGAGAGATGGGGAGAGGAGGGGATTGACAAAGAGATTGATATATATGGATTGCAAGAGTGTGTGTGTTTAGGGGGGTGAGATAGAGAGACATAAAAGAAGAGATGGAGGGGGATATAGATATGGATGGAGGGTGGAGAGAGGGAAGAATATTTCTCACACTAGATGGATTGATATAAGTGGAGATGGTGATTTATAATCCTATTTGATTATTTGCACTATATGCATCGATTTTAGTGTAGATGTTTATTTCTAATGATATTTGATTACTTGCACTAGATGCATTGATTTCAGTGTAGGTGGTGATTTCTAATACAATTTGATTGCTTGCACTGAATGTGTTGATTTCAATTTAGATGTTGATTTATAATTATATTTGATTACTTGCACTAGATGACTTAATTTCAATGTAGATGATTTCTAATCCTATTTGATTGTTTGCACTAAATGCATTGATTTCAGTGTAGATGGCGATTTCTAATCCTATTTTATTTATTTGAGTAAATGCATTGATTTTAGTGTAGATGTTGGTTTCTAGAGAGAGAGAGAGTGTGTGATAAGGAAGATGGAGAGAGAGGGAGAGAGGACAAAAGGAGGAAAGAGAGATATTAATGGGGGAGAGGGAGAGAAGGGGAAGATAGAGATATAGATGGAAGGTGAAGAGAGGGAAGAAGAGAGAGATGGGGAGAGGGCGTGATTGAAAAAGAGATTGAAATATATGGAGTACGAGAGCGCGTGTGTTTAGGGGGGGTGAGATAGAGAGACAAAAAAAAATAGATGGAGGGGGATATAGATATGGATGGAGGGTGGAGAGAGGGAGGAATATTTCTCGCACTAGATGGATTGATATAAGTGGAGATGGTGATTTCTAATCCTATTTTATTATTTGCACTAGATGCCTCGATTTTAGTGTAGATATTTATTTCTAATGATATTTGATTACTTGCACTAGATGCATTGATTTCAGTGTAGGTGGTGATTTATAATACAATTTGATTGCTTGCACTGAATGTGTTGATTTCAATTTAGATGTCGATTTATAATTATATTTGATTACTTGCACTAGATGAATTAATTTCAATGTAGATGATTTCTAATCCTATTTGATTGTTTGCACTAAATGAATTGATTTCAGTGTAGATGGCGATTTCTAATCCTATTTGATTTCTTTGAGTAAATGCATTGATTTCAATGTATATGTTGGTTCCCTAGAGAGAGAGAGAGAGAGAGTGATAAGGAAGATGGAGAGAGAGAGAGAGAGGACAAAAGGAGGAAAGAGAGATATTAGTGGGGGAGAGGGAGAGAAGGGGAAGAGAGGGAAGAAGAGAGAGATGGGGAGAGAGGGTGATCGACAAAGAGAATGATATATATGGAGTGCGAGAGCATGTGTGTTTAGGGGGGTGAGATAGAGACAAAAAAAAAGAGATGGATGGGGATATATATATGGATGGAGGGTGGAGAGAGGGAAGAATATTTTTTGCACCAGATGGATTGATTTAAGTGGAGATGGTGATTTATAATCCTATTTGATTATTTGCACTAGATGCATCGATTTTAGTGTAGATATTTATTTCTAATGATATATGATTACTTGCACTAGATGCATTGATTTCAGTGTATGTGATGATTCCTAATACTATTTGATTGCTTGCACTGGATGTGTTGATTTCAATTTAGACGTCGATTTATAATTATATTTGATTGCTTGCACTAGATGCATTGATTTCAATGTAGATTATTCCAAATACTATTTGATTGTTTGCGCTAAATGCATTTATTTCAATGCAGATGGTGATTTCTAATCCTATTTGATTTCTTTGAGTAAATGCATTGATTTCAGTGTAGATGCTGGTTTCTAATCTTATTTGATTGATTGCATTAGCTGCATTGATTTCAATGTAGAAGTTATTCTCTAATCTTATTTGATTGCTTGCATTAAATGCATTGATTTCAATGTATATGTTGATTTATGATTTGATGTAATTGGATATATGATGGTACATTAATATTAAAGTGATTGGATTAACAATATGCATTGATTTTAGTGTAAGCACAAAAATTTATTAACAATGTAGATTGATTTTTGTGTTATAGTAATTTAAGCTATTAATATTGGAGAGCAAGAGAGACAAGGTATCATGTTTACTACAATAGATCGAGCTAAAGATTTAAATGGTTTACGATTTAAATTTTCTTTTTTCATATAATCAATATGAAAAGATAACAAAACTAACAAGGGAGGAAATAAGAATAGTAGAAGAAAATAGTTTGAGATTGATTGTAACATGAGTACGTTCTTATTATTCACATTTTCTATCTTTCAACACTATTATTGTCACTTTGCATTTAAAAAATTTATTTCATCATTTTTCATCATTATAGTTATTAACAACACTATCACCTCACCAACTATGTGCTTCCAAAATATTTCAAATGAATATCAAAGACCTAAAGTATTTATATAATGAAAACTATCATTGATGATTTTGGGATATTTACATATTATCGATAAAATTAATCATATTGATAGATTTTCTCAAGCAAGACAATTCATCAAAAACAAGCCTAGATCCATCTTACATCTAAAAAATATACAAAATTTTTAATAATCTGAAAATGTGACGTTGATGCCTCCGACTGGAACCAACCTAGATCCATCTAACTCTGGATCTATCATGCGCCGAGAGGGATCAAATCTCTCGAGGTGCAAACCTTTCCTCAAGTTTTGCACTCAAAAAATAGGTTTGCATCTCGAGAGATTTGATCCCTCGAGTGCTAGGATGGATCGAGTTAGATGGATCTAAACCAGTGTAAGGTTGTCTTGAGAGAGGCATCACAGACCAGTATGACCCAGATGTAAATCTCTCGAGGTGGGTCACGTCCTCATATAAAATGTCGGCTTAAGTTTTAAATTAAAAATAAAAATCTCATTGTGCTAGAACGTATATCAATTTCTAATACAATTATGTATTATTTATATAATTTGAATGGATAGTAAATTATATACGTGAATTTGAATGGATCATAAATTTACCTTTAACAAAAAAAATTACCACATTGAATTTCCAAATTAAGTAAAATTTTAAACATATTTACTCTTTACTAAAGTAATTACCATTTTCTAAATCCAAGGAAAAGAGTTAATTGAATACAAACAATCAAAATCCAAAATCTTTTAATATTTCTTCTAATTAAATATTTGTAAAATGAATTTATACTTACTCCAGAGCTATGGTAAATAAATAAAAACATATATAAACTAGATGTATGGTAAATAAATAAAAAATATTTTTATATTTATTCCATAAACCTTTTTATATTTAAAAAAACTCTAAAAAGAGGTTTTATTTAGATGAAGCCTATGGGAGGAATACCATGAGACAAATTAATATTGATACCATGGGCCAGATACCATGGGCCAAATACCATGGATAAATAAATAAATATAAAAGAGGTATAAACAAGTATGATAAATAAATAAATAAATATAAAATAGATATAAAGAGGTATGGTAAATAAATAAATATAAAATAGGCATAAAGAGGTAAGGTAAATAAATAACAATATATCAAATAGGATTATAAATAAAAATCTAATTATATAACAAGCCTATGGGCCAAATACCATAGTAAAGAAAAGGGGTATGGTAAATAAATAAAAATATAAATAAACTAGAGGTATGGTAAACCTCTTTTCATATTTACTCCATAATCTCCTTTATATTTACAAATATTTATGTTCATTAGTTTACATAACTAAGAAGAAATAGAGAGAGAGAGTGATAAGGGAGAGATGGAGAGAGAGTGTGTATGTTTAGGGGTGAGATAAAGAGACAAAGTAAGATGTATGGAAAGAAGGGGGAGAGAAGAAGTGAGAAGGAGAGAGGGAGGGATATAGTAATGTAGTTGGAGAGAGAGAGGGGTGGAAAGAGAGAGAGAAAGAAAGGGATGGGGGAAGAGAGAGGATTAGAGAGAGAGAGCGAGAGATATGGGGGAAGAGAGAGGATTGGAGGGAAAAGAGAGAGAGAGAGAGGTGGGAGAGAAAGGGGGAGAGAGGAATGATGAGAGAGAGGAGGAGAGTGATGGGGGAAGAGAGAGTATTGGAGAGAGAGAGAGAGAGAGAGAGAGAGAGAGAGAGGGGAGAGAGAGAGAGAGGACTTGAGAGAGAGGAGGAGAGAGGGATCGATAAGAGAGATGGAGTTAGAGGGGGAGAGATGTAGGAAATAAGAAATATAGAGAGTGAGAAGTGGAGAGAGAGAAGGAGTGACAAGGGAGAGACAGAGAGAGAGCGTGTATGTTTGGGGCTGAGATAAAGAGACAAATAAGGAGAGATGGAGATAAGGGGGGAGAAGGAGATATAGGGAGAGAGGGAGGGATATAGTAACATAGTTGGTGGGTGAAGAGAGAGAGAGGGAGAGAGAGATGGGAGAGAAAGGGAAAGAGAGGAAGGAAGAGAGAGGATGTGAGAGAGTGGAGAGAGGGAGGGAAAGAGAGATGGACTTGGAGGGGCAGGGGGAGAGAGGTAAGAAGAAATAAATAGAGAGAGAAAGGTGGAACGAGAGAGAGAGTGAGTGAGTGATAAGGAAGATGGAGAGAGAGGGAGAGAGGGGGAAGATAGAGATATAGATGGAAGGTGAAGAGAGGGAAGAAGAGAGAGATGGGGAGAGGAGGGGATTGACAAAGAGATTGATATATATGGATTGCGAGTGTGTGTGTGTTTAGGGGGGTGAGATAGAGAGACAGAAAATAAGAGATGGAGGGGGATATAGATATGGATGGAGGGTGGAGAGAGGGAAGAATATTTCTCACACTAGATGGATTGATATAAGTGGAGATGGTGATTTATAATCCTATTTGATTATTTGCACTATATGCAACGATTTTCGTGTAGATATTTATTTCTAATGATATTTGATTACTTGCACTAGATGCATTGATTTCAGTGTAGGTGGTGATTTCTAATACAATTTGATTGCTTGCACTGAATTTGTTGATTTCAATTTAGATGTCGATTTATAATTATATTTGATTACTTTCACTAGATGAATTGGTTTCAATGTAGATGATTTCTAATCCTATTTGATTGTTTGTGCTAAATGCATTGATTTCAGTGTAGATGGCGATTTCTAATCCTATTTGATTTATTTGAGTAAATGCATTGATTTCAGTGTAGATTTTGGTTTCTAGAGAGAGAGAGAGAGAGAGAGAGAGAGAGAGAGAGAGAGAGATATGAGGAAGATGGAGAGAGAGGGAGAGAGGAAAAAAGGAGGAAAGAGAGATATTAATGGGGGAGAGGGAGAGAAGGGGAAGATAGAGATTTAGATGGAAGGTGAAGAGAGGGAAGAAGAGAGAGATGGGGAGAGGGGGTGATTAAAAAAGAGATTGATGTATATGGAGTACGAGAGCGCGTGTGTTTAGGGGGGTGAGATAGAGAGACAAAAATGAATAGATGGAGGGGGATATAGATATGGATGGAGGGTGGAGAGAGGGAGGAATATTTCTTGCACTAGATGGATTGATATAAGTGGAGATGGTGATTTCTAATCCTATTTGATTATTTGCACTAGATGCCTCGATTTTAGTGTAGATATTTATTTCTAATGATATTTGATTACTTGCACTAGATGCATTGATTTCAGTGTAGGTGGTGATTTCTAATACAATTTGATTTCTTGCACTGAATTTGTTGATTTCAATTTAGATGTCAATTTATAATTATATTTGATTACTTTCACTAGATGAATTGGTTTCAATGTAGATGATTTCTAATCCTATTTGATTGTTTGCACTAAATTCATTGATTTCAGTGTAGATGGCAATTTCTAATCCTATTTGATTTCTTTGAGTAAATGCATTGATTTCAGTGTAGATGTTGGTTCCTAGAGAGAGAGAGAGTGAGTGATAAGGAAGATGGGGAGAGAGAGAGAGAGAAAGAGGACAAAAGGAGGAAAGAGAGATATTAGCAGGGGAGAGGGAGAGAAGGGGAAGAGAGGGAAGAAGAGAGAGATGGGGAGAGAGGGTGATCGACAAAGAGAATGATATATATGGAGTGCGAGAGCGTGTGTGTTTAGGGGGGTGAGATAGAGACAAAAAAAGAGATGGATGGGGATATAGATATGGATGGAGGGTGGAGAGAGGGAAGAATATTTCTTGCACTAGATGGATTGATTTAAGTGGAGATGGTGATTTATAATCCTATTTGATTATTTGCACTAGTTGCATCAATTTTAGTGTAGATGTTTATTTCTAATTATATATGATTACTTGCACTAGATGCATTGATTTCAGTGTAGGTGATGTTTCCTAATACTATTTGATTGCTTGCACTGGATGTGTTGATTTCAATTTAGATGTCGATTTATAATTATATTTGTTTGCTTGCACTAGATGCATTGATTTCAATGTAGATTATTCTTAATACTATTTGATTGTTTGCACTAAATGCATTGATTTCAGTGTAGATGGCGATTTCTAATCCTATTTGATTGCTTTGAGTAAATGCATTGATTTCAGTGCAGATGTTGGTTTCTAATCTTATTTGATTGATTGCATTAGGTGCATTGATTTCAATGTAGAAGTTATTTTCTAATCTTATTTGATTGCTTGCATTAAATGCATTGATTTCAATGTATGTGTTGATTTATGATTTGATGTAATTGGATATATGATGGTACATTAATATTAAAGTGATTGGATTAACAATATGCATTGATTTTAGTGTAAGCACAAAAAGTTATTAACAATGTAGATTGATTTTTGTGTTATAGTAATTTAAGCTATTCATACTGGAGAGCAAGAGAGACAAGGTATCATGTTTACTACAATAGATCGAGCTAAAGATTTAAATGGTTTATGATTTAAATTTTCTTTTTCATATAATCGATATGAAAAGATAATAAAACTAACAAGGGAGGAAATAAGAATAGTAGAAGAAAATAGTTTGAGATTGATTGTAACATGAGTATGTTATTATTATTCACATTTTCTATCTTTCAACACTATTATTGTCACTTTGCATTTAAAAAAAATATTTCATCATTTTTCATCATTATAGTTATTAACAATAATTATCATCTCAACGAATTGAGGTAACTAAGAAAATTTAAAATTAAAATGACCAAGTTAATCTCAGAAATATTTAGCATATTTAAAATGATTATATTAATATTTGATATATTTACATATTACTGATAAAATTAATCATATCTTTCATAGATTTTCCTTGGCAGCACACGACTGAAACTAGCCTAGATCCATCTTACATCTCAAAAATATACAAAAATTTTAATAATCTGAAAAAATGTGACGTTGATGCCTCTGACTGGAACCAGCCTAGATCCATCTAACTCTCGATCTATCATACGCCGAGAGGGATCAAATCTCTTGAGGTGCAAACCTATTTTTTGAGTGCAAAACTTGAGGAAAGGTTTTCCCCTCAAGAGATTTGATCCCTCTCGCCGCATGATAGATCCAGAGTTAGATGGATCTAGGATTTTAGTACTTCCTATCACCCCTAGAAAGATGGTCAAATAGAGAGAACCAATCAAATACTGCAAGATATGGTCAGAATGTATGTCTTGGATAGGCCAACTAAGTGGGAAGACTATTTACATTTAGTCTAATTTTCTTATAATAACAGCTACCAATCTTCCATCAATATGAGTCCATTTGAGGCACTTTATGGAAGAAAGTGCCAAGCTCCTTTAAGCTAGAGCCAACCTGAAGATAAGTTAGTACTTGGGCCCGATGCTCTGCAAGAAATGGAAAGGATTGTCAAAAAAATATAGAAAAACATCAAGACAGCTCAAGATCGACATAAGAGCTATGCTGACAAGAAGAGAGTTCATTGAGAGTTCAATGTTGGTGACCATGTATATCTACGGATTAAGCCCAAAAAGAGCGCTTTGCATACTGGAAGTTGTGAAAAACTAGCTCCTAGATATTGTGGGACTTTTGAAGTCTTAGAAAGGGTGGGACTAGTGGCTTATAAACTAGCCTTACCCCTACATGTTAAGGCTCATGATGTGTTTCATGTTTCTCTATTGAAAAAATATGTACATGATGCTGCTCACATTGTTGATTGGAATGTGATTCATGTAGAACCAGAAGGGGAATTCCTTCCAGAGATGCTTCATATTTTGCAACGGGAAGAAATTGAGCTGCGAAATCGAATAGTAGCCAAAGTAAAAGTGCAATGGAAGCACTTTACTTCTGATGAAACTACTTGGGAAAAGGAAACTGAGATGATGGAAAAATATCCATCGATGTTTTCACAGTGAACTACTTTATTTTAGCTTGTTAACACCGAGGATGGTGTTTGTTTTTAGAGGGGGAATGTGTAACACCCCAAGTTCTATTATTTTTAAATGGACATTTGAACAAAGTCCAAAGGGGAGAGTGGACCCCCATGGAGAAACATTGTGTGGATTTTATTTAATTATTTATTAATGAGAAATAAGTAGAATATTTGTGTGTGCACTATGACTAGAAAAGATTGGAGATCATAAATCTGATCCATGAGGATATGGACCAGGTAATACTTTCCCAAAAACCTTTCAGAAAAACCTTGAAAGGAATATTTCTAAATTAAAATGGAAGAGAAAAATCTAATTCCCCAATGAAGAGGAAATTAATTGGGAAGAGGTGGAAAAGCTGGAAAAGTAGAAAAGATAGCTTTAAAGGACCCCAATGAGGGCAGCCTAGGTAAAAATAGGAAGAAAGCATCCTGTAAATTCTGGACGCAGTATTTAGAAACAGGCTTGGGGAAATCATGGCTTAAGTAAGCTGTTCCAGGACAGAAAGAGGTTGGTTTGTCACTGGAAGATCTCAGCTCAGGGGCGAGTTAAAAAAAAAAAGGAATTCTAAGGTTGGGAGGACTGGTCATAGAAATTAGTATGCACACCTGAGTTTAGTTATCTCAATTCTATATATTCTACCTATGTGTGGCTAGTGAGTGATTAGTGATTTTTAGAGAACCGCTTTAGTCTTGAAAAATTAAATGGATATGTATCCCATGCATTTAACAGAATTGTTTAAGCATAAATGTTGTAATCTGTATGGTTGCATGAGAGAAATCAATGAAGAACCATCCATCAGAATGTCAAAGCCTGTGAGAGGCCTAAATCTGGAGATAGGTATCACTCTGAAAATTATGAAAGCTAGTACAAAGGAATTGTTTTGCAAACAACTGTATTATTTCAAATTTTTGCAAAATAATCATAGAATAGTGAGGTAGTAAAAAAAACCACATTAGAAATATAGTCATGTTTCTGTTACAAAGAAAACTGAAAATATTGGACATAAATAGCTAAAATGAGTATTTAAGATTAGCTGTAGAAAGATTCATGTCTGTAAAATGGACCAGAAATATATATATATGATTTCATCATCTATTTTATTCCTTTCTAAAAGATGTAAAACTATGATTTGATAATTGGAAAAACTATTTAACCTTGTAGGAATAACAGAAATTTAAAATTTTGAGGTACAGAAAATACACCCTAAAACCATGGGGTTTGAAACATTATTGAACTGATGAGTATTAATGTAAATTTTATTTCTACAGAAGATGAATCACAACAAACTATATAAGGCCTAGTATTATTAAACCAGAGAGATGGTAATCTAAATTTCAGATTGAAATGCAGGTAGAAAAAAAGGGGCAAGTCTTTCATAAGTGGGATTTAGAAATAAATTCCCAGAATTAAAATCAATAGTATCATGAGTAGTATTGATAGACAATTTTTCTGTATAACCAGTGAACACATTTTCAGTTTGAAGGAAAACTATAATGACTTTTACTGAAATGATTTATCACTATTCAGACTTAGCGAAACTTACTAATATAACTATGTATAGAAGTCCACATATATGAAGAGGAGTATATAGCATATGCCAGGTAACTATAGACTAATTCTAGAACATGAAAGTAAAATAAATGTATTTCTAATCATTGGAGTTACTAATTAAGAAGCTTATGAAAAACAAAAGAGCATGATATTATCAACATGCACATTTAAGTAGCTGATAACCATGTACAAGAAAAATATAAAGAACGGGTAAATTCATAGTTGAGGTTGAGGATAACCTTAGTATGAAATTCCTAACAGTATAATGGTTCTCAAAATTTAATATAAAACAATGAAACACTGGAATGGTCGACAATGAAATTCTATATGATAGAAGCCGAAACAAATAACTTAAATTTTAATTTTTGGAACAGAAATCGACATGATAAAACCATATAAAGAAATAAGTGATTAACTGTTAGAAACGTATCATAATAATATTCCAGCAGCAACATTGATAATTGGTGAAATCATGAAAAAAATTTGGGCATACTTCACTAAAATGTTAGATGCGAGCCAAAGTCCAATTCTTGACTGTATATATATATTACACTGCTAAACTTCAAATTAGCCAAACCAGGAAATTGAATTTAGAATCAAGATTTAACTTGTATTAACCTATACAGAAACGAAATTCAACCAAATTTAACCGGATTATGAACCTCCTTCAACACGACGAAGACAAACCTAGATAACATGGGAAGTCATGTGTTAGACTTCAAAAATATACAAACTCAAAATATCATAAGTTCGAGTTAAAGAGCATAGAAAACATTATTACCTTCATAAATCACAAACCTCAGTGTTAATTCTAACTTTTTAAACGATATTTAAAAAAAATGTGAGATTTATAGTAACGTGACAAATTCACGACTTAATCATATATCGTATTACCTATAGAGACAAAGGTTGGGGAAGAAGAGTTGAGCTCGAGGGAGTTTGACTCCCATTTTCGGTAATCACCAATATGGAAACTACAATTAAATTGATCTCAAAGTAGTGACAGTCAGAACCGCGGGGTAATTGGGAATTTGATCTTGAATAATATTTTCATTAAGAACATAAAAGCGCAGGTAATAAAAAGTTGGAGTAGCCGGGAAACTATCCGGGCTAAGAGTTGAATGTAAGAAATGACTAATGTTAACAGCTCCATTGAATCATTATCGACATTTTTAGTAGAGTATCTACGAAAATAATATACACGAAAATAAAATTAATGAATGTAGATATTGAAAATAAAGAGAGAGAAATGAGGATTTATCTGAATCGTTCAAGAAACAAAAATTTAGTGGAGGAAGAGACGAGTTAAATTACTAGAGTAATGACCAGTAGAATGTGGCTTGGCGAGATACGCAAAGAAACTTCGGCTGATGACCTCAATCTCCCTCACGCAATCTAGGTTTTGGATGTGGGACGAAGGCTCGGTAACAAAAAGAATACATAAGGTCTCTCTCTCTAAATAAAATCCGAATTATAAGCCCAATAAACAGTTGCAACCCTAATCAATTTGGTCCATCAACATGTCATACGATGAGGGCATACCATAGGGATCGATGTTTCAAGAAAGAGAAGGCTGAGAATGAAATTAATGTCGCCATACGAATACCATAAAAAAAATCACAGAGGTGTAAATGGTAACATAGTGGGTCAGTACCATCAAGATTTCTTTGGGTATTGCACTGGGCTCGAAACTGATGACTATACACTAGTAAATTAATAGCCATCACTTGTGAAAAATCGTAGATAGAAAATTATCTTAGCGTTCATGGTGATGCCACCTACCAGCTAGGACTATAGAGTTGATGTGATCGAAATGCCATAAAATGAGGCTTTAATAAATTTTGATTTTAATTGAACCCTAAACTTCGTATCAATATGAAGTGGTGAACATGGATTACAGTGAGGTCACATGGGAAAATATTTCTCATCATATGTTAAATCTCACAAAGGAGTACCCTCGTTATAGTAAACTCCCATTGACGATGGGTAGTCTTGTAAATTATAATGTAAAATAAATTATAAGGTAAGGTAAATTATAACATAAGGAGGGGTGAATTAATTAAAGTAGTTCGGTTAAAAAGAAACTAAGGGGGGGGTTTAGTTTAGAAGTTAATTTAAGGAGTCTAGTTAAATTTTAAGCTCATTTATATATGGGGATTTCCAATATCTGAAATTGAAGAAAAAAGGGAAAATAATTATTTAATTTCAATGGTAAGTTAGGGGTCAAATTATGATAACGTAAAAATATGATCATAGTAATAGCATTAAATATATATATATATATATATATATATATATATATATATATATATATATATATATATATATATATATATATATATATATATTGAGAGTGAGAGGCATTACATAGAGGCTACTTTAATGCAGAATCTCTTGCTTCAAAATTTAGCAAAAATATGGAACGTGAATTATTGAAAATAGGGAAAATAGGAGCGCACATTATGGTTACTTAATTCCATTTTACACACATTGTGAAATGAGTAAGTTGTTGCATTAAAGACCATTAGGTTCATTACTCTTTTCCATTGAATACATACATAAATTGATTCACAATGAAAGAAAATATGTCATATTCAAAGATCTGTTCGGAGTCACCTTGAAATAGATTTGTTAAAGATCTCTAAGAATATGAAAAAGCATTAAACAAAAGAATTATTTTCCCTCTCAATGTAAAAAATTCGGAACCCTTTTTCATTCCTCCAAGCTTATTTTGTACATGATTACAATATTAAGCATTAAGAAAAATTTTTAATCATCAAAACTACTTAAGTACTTAAAAAACTAATTTTTTTCCTATTCAGTCCTACGAAGGACTTTATCTAAGATAAAAATAAAATAACATGATATTATTATTACAAATGTGAACTTTTTAAAATTTCCATGAAATAATAGGTGGCCTCTTCTCATTGAGTTATTTGTGACTCCTGTGTAGGCTCACTTGTATACAGCCCAAAGTTTGCTTTACTATTGTAGGAGACATCAAATATCTGCATTTCTTCCACACTGTCAAATCAGAACATGGAAACTTTAAAAGTTTGGTATGAGACATTATGAAATTAGTGATTCTGTTGTATGGATTCTTAGTGAAAATATTCTTAATCAACCATAAAAATTTAAAATATATGTGAATATAATTAACAATTGTTTCTTCTTTCAGAACTATGGTATTCTAATGGGAATTACCAATCTTAGTTCTAGCCTCCACCTCCAAAGTCTCATATGTTTATAAGAAAATCATATTTCCCTATTGATCTTAGCATGAGGGAAATCCTACCCTTGTTCTTTTATAAAATTTAGCGTTAAACTTTAGAACAACCTCTTTAATTTCTCCAATATTTGTTTTAGTAGCCTTCCTATACAAAAATTTAAGAGGAATTTTATTAATCTCCAGCGTTGATTTTGTTCTATCTTTAATTTTCATTTCTCTTGAAAATTATGAGGACTTGGAATTAATAAATTCAATTATTTTCTTGGCTATATTTTCTCATTGATGGATCTTCTGCTTGCTGCCAGCGATGATGCCCTCCAAATCTCTGATGATGGTCTTTTCCTCTGCTACAATCAACATAAAATCCCAAATATTCCTCATTGTATGAATAATATCCTTCCAAATAATTTCCCTCACATGAATAAGAGAGATATTATCTTTTATCTTTTCCTTCATCTCCTTAAAATCATTTGAAGTAGTCTGGTAATCATTTTGATACTTTGATACAATATCCTTATCCATGGTCAATTATTTTTCCTTTACCTTTAAAAAATCCTTTGCATGGTCCAAATGTCTTTCTATATTTTTCATCTCATCCTTAGATATATTTAACTCATTGATTAATCTAATGAATTTTTCAGCTAGATCATTAGAATCTAGTTGTACTAAAATAGTACATACATTTGTATATATTTTCCATTGTAGGTTGAAATTCATTTCCTTCAGGGAAACCACTTTATTATTTGTTTTAAAAAGCTAATTTTTCAATATATATTTCTCTTTTTCAACTTGAGTTACTTATGGAGCCATAACATGTTCCAAATAAGGTAACTTTCGCTTCTTCATTAGCACTTGAATCTCAATTTATGCTCCCTGCAAGAGTTTTTCACAACAGTTCTATCTCCTGGATTAACACAAATTTTGATAATAAACTTCCTCAATTATTCATTCTATGCGAGTAAGGCCCTGGAATTTTCTTTCTCAAACTTCAAATAATTTACAACCTTTCCCAATAAATCTTCATCTTTACCCACATCAATAGATGTTTTACTTAAATCGTTGTAAATTAACTCTCCAGTTTTCTTGTGCAATTTCATTTTGTTAGGAAAAGGAACATGTTTAGCATCCACATTTAAATTAGCATTATTGAAACTTGAAGATAAAGAAAAATTTATAGAATAAGGGTGAAAAAAATACAACTTCAATTCATTTATATCAAGATCCATAACAAATAACACTCTTCTATGATAATTTGAAATGGATTGTATTTCTAGTTGAGGTACATCACTTTCTCTTATCTTCTTATTCCTTTCTTCAATCGTACCATAAAAACTCTTCATGAAAGAAACAAACTTTGATAAGTATCTTCATTCATAGTGGCAGAAGTTTTACAAGTCACTTCTCCCAATTATAGTTGAAAACTAATTGCAGCAGAGGAAATTCTAGCCAAAGGTTGAGGCTCCTTTTCAGAGAGTCTAGGCCTTTTATGATTTTGAATTGTATCTCCTTCTAAACAAATTACCTCTTCACTGCCTCTATTCAAACATTTCTTTATAGCATGGGAGTTTCAATCTTTGTACCATCTTGTGCTTATGTATTACCATGATTAACGTTTCCATGTTTGGTCTGGGTTCATGTACATAAGGAGCATATGAATTTTCTACTCTTCTTTTATAAATGTTATGATGAGGTTTATATGACCATTTCTGGCCTTATTGGAACTACATATTCTTAATAATATTTTCCACTTCTTCCATGGTGTTTCTATTATTCACAATGAAAGGTCCAACTATTTTTTGCAAATTGAGAAAATGTCCTTTCTTTGCTGGTACAAAGTGAATCTGATCAACATTAAAGCTCTTCCTCTTAAATTCCAAGGAAAACAACCTCATGGACATGAATTTAGGAAGCCTACAAGGGGAAACCTCTGTTACATATAACCTAATATCAACATTGTCTTTAAATTCAAACCAATCACCTACTTTGACATCTTTACTCAGCTAGAGGAGGGATTTGTATTTTGGAAAAATACAAGGTGGAGCAGAGTTTTTTATGATTGAATAGGAAGCTGACATAAAAGAAGAAGTAAAATATGTCAATCCTTGATAATTGTATTGCTTTCTCAAGGTGTAAGTCCAGTCCACTATTGATTTATTCTTCTTATCTACATCCATAATATTTAATTATGAATGCATGAAACTCTCGACACGAACATAAAGGAATAAATAGGTTATGAATGAAGGGAATCTAAAACATCTAGTGATATTTAAGTCTGATAGCTGGGAATTGACCAATCTCTCCCAATAGGTTGGTATATCAAAAATAGTTGCAGGGTGTGACATTGCATTAATATCCCAAAAATACCTCGATTTATAACAATGGTATCTTCCCTTCCCAAAACCCTGGTAATTATCTGTAGAATTGGTCTCACATATTCAACAATATTTTAAGAGGAAATTGGATTTGTTCTAAAGGAAAATATTATCCTGTAGGCATTAAATAGAAGGTCATTTGGGATTAATCCTTCCCAGATAAATTCTAAAAGACGACGAACATGGCTCTCTCTGAAATTGTGTAAAGATTTGAAGAAAAAAAAAACAAACCTTGTTGAATTAAAGAGGATGCCTGAAATTTTTTTTCACTTAGAGCATTCATAACAAAACATTTTTGGGGATACTAGAAGATACCAAATAGTGGATAAATTGAGGAAAAATATAGTTTTGCAGAATTATGGTAGCAAACAAACCACACCTTATGACAACCACATATATGGGGGAATAGTTTTTGTTGGATAAAATGTGTTGACATTTCGATTAGGCTTAAGGATCAAACGAGATAAAAAATATCGCTCTTAGTGTCCATAAGAGGAATGTGGATCACAAAACTAGACAAGGTGACCTTTATAGACATTCTGAATATTTTTAATGGCCATATTATAATGTATAAATACCTGTAAATCATGGCTAGTATTGAATATTTTGATTTTCACAAGGAAACGACTACAATTTTGCTATAGACACTGGAAAAGAAGTTGTAAATATGAAAAATGGGAAAGGAAATGAAATTTATGGAGGAAACAGGAAAAAAGAGGGAAGATGAGATTTAATGGTGATGTGACGTGTATGGGATAAGTGATGTGATAGGATGATAAGGAATGGCAGAGTGACATGTGTGGAAATTCCTAGATCCTAGATCTAAGAATCCATACTACAACAACTAAACTACTTCTCCTACTTCTAAATTCAGATTCAACAAGTTATTATCATATTACTTCTGGAAATACTGAAGAAATTACTGAAATAACCTTCACTCATTAAAATAAATTTGTGAAAATGAAACTGAATAATAAATAATAATGCATACACATGACATCGTTATTTTTGAATAAACGTGCCCTGAAAAACCCAATGCGGGAAAACCAGTGTAGCAGATATGAGGGTTTATATATTATGCAATAAATTTCTGAATACAAATATGAGATTTCTTTATAGAAATATCAACATAGAATATGACTAACCAAAAAGTTAGTTAGATAAATCTCACATTGACCTAGATGTCCGACTCACCAACAACCCTAGATCTTTAAGCCCTTCATTTTTTTGCGTGGTATCTGCAACACTCTAGATGGGGATTGCATGGAATTTTCCTCATTGGTCTTCTGTTGGTTGGATCTTCCATTCTGACATCTTCTGTTCTCACACCCTGGCTCTCTAGCACTAAATATGGCTGACCATTGACTGAATGTTAGATTCCCTTGAGGTTGCAGTGCTACCTTTGTGTGGGACTGTGTTGGCTCTGCATAGTTGCTACGCTTCCTCTGTTGATTTTATCTATGCCTTCCCTATTGTGTATTCTTCGGCTTAGGAAAATCTCCAAATCAAATTACTACTCCTCACTTCAATCAAGAATCACTTAGATCAAATTTTCTGCAAGCACTTAATGTGTCAGAAAAAATCGATCTCTGGATCCTCTCAGTGTGTCTTACAAATGACCTTCAAGTTTTCCTTTATAGTCTTCTCATTGACAAATAAACGACCAATATTAGATCTCCAATAAACAACTAATATTAGATTAGACTTGATCTACTTTTTTTTATGGAAGTTTTATCTAAAGTTTACATTAATACTAATTAATTATTTTAATTTCCTAACTTAGACTTAGGGTCCTCCTTAAAAATAATTAAACTTTCTTGCAAAACTTTTTCTAGGTAGAGTTTCCCAAAAATATTTATTAGTTATTTGTAATGCATGTGTCTAAGCCTCTGTAAAAAATTAGGGCCTAGATCACATCCGATGGTACGCAAAAAAACACTTCCTCTTAGTGAGGAATGTGCTTTAACAAATATGCCCCAATGCATACTCCTTTTTCTTTGAAGAATTTCCCTCTACGATGATGATGTCTCACATGCTTCCTATCAATCATTGTGTTGTTGTTGCATTGTAATATTATTGACCCTGTCATTATCAACATTACATATGTATTGCAACACCCTCTCAAATGTTACATCTTTTGCTAGCACTGCCACTGCTAACTCTCCACTGCAACTCAGCTACTGAGAGAAGCAACTAAAAACATTCAAAATATGAGCAAGAGTTCAAAGATGCATCTCACTGCTAAATACAATGACTGATAATATCTATTTCATTGTCCCTATGATATAATTTTATGCTACTACTACGAACTACATTGTTGTTGCTCTACATTACGTTGTGATGCTTTGCATTGCGTTGTTACTGCTCTGCTCTATGCTCTTGCAAATCTACTATGGACTTCTCAGAGGTTGGCAATGCTAGCTAGTGAAAATGTCGTCTCTGTACTCCTCCTTATTGACTAAAAACTCCTCTAACTTACTATTGATTATGGGCACCCCTAGCAAGGTTGTGATCCAAGAGGTGGAATCCTCCAAGATCTTTCCCAACTGAAGTTCTTTCAAACTTATAGCTCGATGTCTCCCCATCTCCCTCTTGGAAATGCATGAGCACTCATAGTGTACTCATAATCCTCTATATTTTCAACTGCAACATTTATATCATCCTTCTCATCCTTGTCCTTATGCTTCAAAGGACACTGGGAAGTGTAGTTACCAAGTTCACCACACTTGAAGCATTCGATATTCAATATGTCTCTCTTACGTCTAAGTTGTTCCTGTTGTCCCTTAGATGCAAAGGTTGGATCTTCGTCCTCCTACTTCACCTTCATTCTACTGCCACTCCTACCGTCAAGTTTTCACTTTACCAAGTATATCCTCAACTCTTCTTACTAAAGAGATTCCCACAAATCCTCAAAACTAGGAAAAAATACTCAGCCCAAGATGCTCTAGACAAAGCCTTGATAATCCTCTGTGACTACATTCAATGCTAGACTCACCATTGACGAAGAGGAAGGGGTAGACCCCACAACTGCAAGTTGGCATTGGATATTGTGAAGCCTAGTAATGAATGGAATCATGCATTCCTATCTTTGCATCTGCGCCATACTCAACTATTGCTCTAAGTACATCTTCTGCTGATCGTAATATCCATCATACAACATGATCAAGGCTTCCAACATCTCTCCGACAATGTCTTTGCTAAAAATATGGGACAAAACATAATATTTGACCCCATCTATGAGTAGCCTCTTCCCCTTCGCCATATTAACCTTCTAATTTTTTAACGGATCTGGATTTGCAGGGACAAATACCATGCTATCCATGAAGAGCTTGAGATCGTACTCATCAAAAAGATAAAATATGCTTGCTTTCCAGATTACGTAGTTGGAGGCTCCCTTCAACCAGTCCTGATATCTAAGCTCATGAGCTGCCATGGTATTAAAATATGCCAAATTTTCTCCTCTTCTTCCCCCTCTATGCAACACTAGATATGATTAAGCACTCTTTGTGAAGCTTGTAGATCTGTTTTCCGTATTTGCCGCTCAGATCATAGAAAAATTGAAATTACCTTTCTAGGATATTCCAGAGAGAGAAAATTCCCACAACGTGTTTCTTCTTCCTCTTCTAACACTTTCTGCATGGAAAATAAAAAATCTACCGGTAGAATTATGACGCACCAACTCTGCACTACTCCCTGTATCTCGTAAAACTTCTAATTTTGAGATATTACGTCTATGTCAACCCACTCAAAGAGAGATCTACCTGGAAACTTCAACCTTCTAGCCTGAAATATGAAATCCCTTTGGGGAATCAATTTTATTATTTATACATCTCTTTTGCCTCTATCTCACACTGGATCCACTCTTCCTGTTTCAAAATGAAATCTTTGATACCATGTGAAAATTTTGAGATACTATATATAAGAATCCCTACTACAAAAACTTAACTACTTCTCCTAATTCTAAATTAAAATTTAACAAGTTATTAACAAATTACTTATAGAAATAATAAAACAGTTTCTGAAGAAGCCTTCACTCTTTAAAGTAAATTTTTTAAAAGGACGTTGATCAATAAGGAATAGTGCATACACAACATACTATTATTTTCGGACAAACGTCCCTAGAAAATCCCAATACAGGAAAATCGATGAAGAACATCTGAGGGTTTATATATTATGTAATAAATTTCTAAATAAAATTATTACATGCCTTTATAGAAATATCTGCAGAGAATATGACTGAAAATAAATTTATTCAGAGAAATCTCACACTGATATCGAATCCTAACTGACCAACAACCTCGAATCTATAAGCCCTCAACCATAGTCTCTGCATCACTCTGCTTACGGACTACGTGGCCTCTCTATCACTGGTCTTATGTTGGTTGTATCTTCCCTTCTATTCTCCTCTAGTTTCACTCCCCAACTCCTTGACACTGAATATGGTTGATCCTTAGATAAATATCGAATTCCCTTGTGGCTACGATGCTGCCTCTACATGGGACTATGTTGGCTCTGCCTATATGCTACGCTGCCTATGTTGATTTTCACTCTTACTTCTCTGCTATGTATTCTTTGGATCAGGATAATATCAAACTAGAATTACTTCCCCTCACTACAATCAAGAATCAGTGAGATATAATTTTTTTCCGAGCACTTGCTTCGTTAGAAAAATTCAATCTCTAGATCCTCTCGGTGTGTCTTACAAACGACCCTCAAGCCTTCCTTTATAGTCTTCTTATCGAAAAATCAATGGACATGATTAGATATCCAATCAACGACTAAGATTAAATTACACTTGATATAATTTTTTTTGGAAGTTTCATCCACAGTTTACATTAATATTGATTAATTATTTTAACTTCCTAAGTTAGAATTAAGGTCCTAATTAAATATAATTAATTTTATGATAAAACTGTTTCTGGGAGGAATTTCCCAAATTATTTATGGGTTATTTTTAATGCATTTGTCTGAGCCTCTCCACAAAATTTGGTGCTTAGAGCACATCCTATGCTACCAAAAAAAAAGAATGTGTAGGTTTTACGATGATGTGGTGGTCCCTTTATGTTGATATCACACTCGATTTTCGTTGCATTATCGGAGCACCATGCCTATAGAGTAAGCATGATATTAGTGACAACGTAATGAATCTGCATTGTTGATCTGCAATCAATTCTCCCATTGTTGATTGTTTTATGGAGGCACCAGGGTGAATAAACATCGTTTTCTTTATGTTGTTAGGTTTCCTCCATCGGGTGGACCCGACATCTTCAAACAAAATTGCTCAACCATCTCATCAATGTTTAATATTTCTTCTGAATTTACTCTACAAGGGCCCACATAAATATTTAAGCCATAAGATGCAATTTATCACTCAAATTTAATCCACCACTAGCGTTTCAAAATCCTAAGACAATAGTTCATATATTTTGATTTTTTATTTTTTTTATTTGAAATATGTAATTGTTTTCTTTTCACAATTAAAGAGTGTGTTAAAAATGAGCTACAACATCTTGCTACACTTGGGGATAGAATTTTAGAACAAAGCACTAAGAATTGTAGATTAGTTCCTTCACCTTGGGCATGGAGTCATATTATAGCTTAGAACATTACGATGAAAATCACATGAGATACTTACAATGATCAGGATGATATTTACAATGCTAAAATAAAATAAAATCAATGTTGGAAATAGTGTTTCAAGTAATTCCCATTCGTAGTAGTTCTCCATCAAAATTTTCCAAAATAACAATGTTATTGGCTCTAACATCTACTATTATGAATGTTCAAAGCCATAGAGCATCAAATTTACCATCCTTTCCCTTATCCTCTCTTCTCAGATCTCATCTTATAACTAGATCTCTATGATGAAAAACAATCTCCTTGGCCTTTCTTGTAAAGATCGACTTCATTTTCTCTTCATAGATGATTAGATTTTCAATGACCTCTTTTATGTTTTCATTTAACTCAGTTAATTGATTTATCCTCTGAGTGAAAGCATTAGGCTCTTCCTCAACATATTGAAGAAGTGAAATTACTGCTTTTCATAATTGAATAGGAAATATAGTTGTATACCAATTCAAAAGGTGACTTACTAGTGGATATATTTGTAGCCACTCTATTTTTCCAGAAGGAAAACTTCAGTTGAGAATCCCAATTCTTCTTGTTTTCTGCAATTTTCTTCTTTAGTATTCTTTTTTTTTTTCTTTTTTCTGAATATGGCTACTTCTATATTGATACAAAAATAGTGTTACATAGAGACCGAAGCCTCGAGAGTTCCAGCCCATTGATGCGGCATTCTCGCTTTACAAGCTGGTAATTGATCATCACAACATTTAGGATGTAGACTCTGAAAACTTTGAAGAGCAGTGATACTGTCTGTTCCTAATAAGTGACTGACATCTATGACAGAGTATTGAACAAACCTGAACAGTATGACTCCTGTGGAGTAAGCCATAGTAGCCAGATTTTTACAATTTCGTACCATAGCAAAAACAAAAATGACATTTTTATAGCCTGTGACAAAAGCCTGGACCTGGACATATAGAAGTATATAGTTCCCATGCAGGGGAGACCGTCCATGAAGCAAAATAGAAACCATAAGAACAGTAGCAGAATTATGCAGATACATAGGACTATAGATAAACACCTTCGGGCCGATGAAAACCAAACTCGGGAGCGCAAACTTGGAACCACGTTACTGAGCAGAGGGAGGATCTTCCTCGACAATGAGGCAGCCGAATTTGTAAGGATCCTCATCATCAGGAGGAGGAGCATCTTGGCGCGCAGGACCACCATCATTTGGAACCGAAGGATTTTCCTGAAAGCCCAAGTTGGCTGCTTTGTCCGAAGAATCATTCTGCTGGATGTCCGCCTGAAGAATGCGGTGCTCTGCTTCCGCTATGGGCTCCAGAGAAGCCTCCGTGGTGGCGGGAACCTGGTCTGAAGAAGCCTGTGCAGAGGGGGTAGCCCGAAGGTCAATGGTAACCGTTGCAAGGAGAGAAGTATTGTTGATGCTGCAGGGGAAATGAAAGCGGGCATGGTGAGAATGAACCCTGGAAGACAAGCGAAAGTGCCCAGTGGGATTAAACCGATTCCGACCTCTGCCTCGACCTCTTCGTGGAGTAGGAAGACGAACAGGCCCGAATTCAGAAGAATACGACGAAGAATCAGAGTTGGAGGGAGAGGATCTACTTATGGCTTGCCCAATGGCACCCCCACGCCTGCAACACATTCTCGGGCGTAAGCGGGGCATGGCTTGAGCGTTATAAACTAGCTGTCGACTGGAATCGGAGAAGAATGTGCGCTGAAGGTTGCAGGAGGCACTATTCGAGAAATGGAAGCCTGGCAGAATATCTATATAGAAATTGAGAATGCAACGAGACCCTGTGCTGGTGTGTGAGCTGCACTCAGCCGCAGCAGGGGAGCAACAAACGCTGAGGGGATGAACATACAAGAAATTTCCATAACTCGCCATCGCAGAAGTAAGAATGAACTGGTATCGGGGAGAGAGCTCCCATGAATCCGCATTGAAGATCCGGACGGTGGCATTTAAGTTCAAGAGCATGCGAGGATGGGTGGCGGTGGTGGTGAGCCACGCGCCAACCCACCTGACCACCTGCTCACCATTAATCGCCGAGACCACCCGCATTCGGGATATTCTTTAGTATTCTTAATAGAGTTTTCTTTGAAGATTTTTCCAACCCATTTCCTTGAGAATAATAGGTGGTAGAATGTGAAATTATCGAATAAATGAGCGAAAATCATTTTTTCATTTTCAACTATTTATAATATAATTAATAATAATAATAAAATAGTTTAAATTGAGCTCCTAGTTTAGTTAATTTTTATGATTTTTTAAATCTTCGTAATGTGTTATATATTATAAATCCAATAACCTACTACAAATTGATATCTACTGTTATAAATGATTGTAAATTATTATAAATGATTGAAAAATATTATAAATGACAAATTATTTTAAGTCATTTCTATGCCTCAAAATATACAAGATGAGGATCAAGGTAAATGCATCAAGTAAATAGCATTGAAGGCATTATCAATGGAGGTGAACCCGTTATGCATGTCTTATACATATATTTAAAATTTATGATCCCATATAATGAGCTCCTTCCTTTTCATGTTATCTCTCATATTATCTCATACAATTTCCCCATTTATACTAGCAACCATGCATAATACATATAGACACTAGCATACTTTCAAAAACTACAAAGACTTGTTTTACATCACTATACGTGTCTCAATTTTTTCCATCATTGTTATTCATTTATTAATTTTTCTTTTTGAAACAACAATTGAAACATTTTAGAAATACCCCGTGTCCTAAGTTTGTACATAAAGATAAGAATAATGATATTTCTCATTTTACATAGATTATCTATTATATACAAGTCATACTTGGCTTTCCAACATACCTCATCATTCACCACATACCTGAAGAGTATAAATTGTTTCGACATGTGTTTGCTGAGTAAAATTTCACTTTTTTATTAAGTGTTTGTGTAAAATATATTAGCCTTTCTTAAAAAATTAACCTAACCTTGTATATAGCTTGTAACTCAACATTGAGGACCTGGTCAAATTTTGTTTCATTGACTCCATCCCTATAACAATGACCACATTAGTAGTTGTTTGAAATGTTTAAAAGAACTAAAATATCTCATTTCAATCATTTCTCATGATGCCATCGTTAAGTCGAAGTTATCTAGACACAACACAAAATAAAAAAATTATATACATAATCCATGCACATAAAATAGAAGGAATGATTCCCACTAAATAATGATTCACACTAATGGTTTAGGTACCTATATGATGGCTGATTCTAATCAAATTTTACTTGTAGAAATGATAAAATTTACAAATAATACAACCACCACTTGGAAATAGATGTGTGATGAATATTCAGTGCAACAATCAATTTTATATTAGGCTTATAAATGACCTTTATTTGATTACATGACTGGTAAATCAAATAGTCATCTATAGTTTATAGTTCAAAGTAATGGATGTTAAAACAAATAAACAACCATATGATATATTTGTGACTTCCCATTACAAATTTAATGGATTTGGATAAAAATTTAACATAATCTTGTATATAGCTTGCAATTCAAAATTTAGGAATTGGTAGAATTTTGTTACACAAACTCTGTCCCTGTAACAATGACCACATTAGCAGTTGTGTCAAGGATTATCCTAGTTCTTGTATAGGGGTATATAGAAGTAGGAGTTCAATGCATAGGGAGTGTGGGGGATGGTGTTCCTTGGTGTGTGTTGGTCAATATGGCTTGGCTTGAGTTCAATTGGTTCATCTGATTGGTTGGTTCCTTCCCCTTTTTTGGCTTGATCGGATCCCTTATGAGTGTTATATGGTTGTTTTGTTCTGTCTAGTAACATGGAGTTTGGGGTAGCTTTCGACATTTATCCTTCCAAATGATGACTAACACATCCAACCACAGAAAACAAACTCTATCCCAGACAGACTTTAGGGATTTAAATGTTGAAGCACCCATCCAACCAAAAAAAGTAAACTTTAACAAACTTTATTTGGCACACACTTTGGGGATGTAAAGGTGGATGAACTCTCAGTCATCTTATGATGGTTAAGAGTCGTGGAGAGTGGCCGACGAAGTTCTTCACAAAGGGAAATTACTTAAATTGTAAATATAAAATTACTTATCCAATTTTATTGTTGGCCAAACCATACACCAAATTGGTGTATTAGACCCCCTTTTTTGTGGGACAATGGACACACCTATGTGCAATGATTTTACTTCCAAGTCTATGAAGGCATACATAGTCTACCCCCTATGGTTTTGAACCTATCACCTCTTAGGAGGAAACACATGCTGTTAACCATTAGGTTCATTCAAATTGTATATTAGGCCCACGGAAGTTGTATAAACATAAACAAAATAATACACTTTGAAATTTATGTTATAAACCTTTAAAAAATAACATAATATTATAACTAATCTTATAAAATGAATTAGTGATATCTCACTCAAATTGTATAAACATGAGCATAATATTAAACTTTGAAATTTGTGTTATAAATGTTTAAAAAAAATAGCAGAATAATATAATTCCTATTATAAAATAGAATAGTGATAGCCCACTCAAGCTATATAAACATAAGGAAAATAATAGGCTTTGAAATTTATGTTATAAATCTTTTAAAAAAATAACATTATAATATAACTCATCTAATCAAATATATTAGTGATAGATGTTTTCTTAGTACTAGATAGATCACTATATTTTTAGACCCAAGCTTGTTTACTACAATTATACTCTCTTTTCAGAATAACATAGTAACCAATATTATTTCCCTTGAAATATTAGTGAGCGTTTCTAGAAAGAGGAAGTAGGTAGGAAGATTAGTGATAACTCTTTTCTTAGTACTAGATAGATTAAAATTTCAGTTTTATCTTAAAATTAGTTATACTTCTTTTACTTTTTTAATTAAATTGATTAAAAAAAAGATTTTATATGAACAATTGTCATATGAAATGAGCTATGGTTTTCTAGACATATGTTATTGATAAGCCCTAGTATTGTAACAAATCCTTTTTAAAGCCGGGTTGAATTTCCATGATTAAGAGTCTTGTTACTTTTTTTATAGTTTTTTAAATGTATATATATTTAACTGATAAATTAAGTTTTAATTATTTCAGAACGGGTAACTCTAATAACTACAATGTACTTGAATGGGAAGTATTTTTATGAGTTCTAATTACTTTTATTTTAAAGATAAATAAGTTGAAAAGTTACACGAATCAAGATTTGGTTGATAGTTAACACATTGAGATTGAATTCCCAATAGTATAATAATGGATTTGAATGCCAACAATAGTACACAGTGGAATTTAGGGGAGTTGTTATAATATTACGCAATGGGAGCTAAGGGATTTGTTACAATAGTACACAATGGCAGCTAGGAGGTTGTTTTCAAAGAGGAATTATTTACTAGGAAAATATAAATAGAGTCCAATGAAATATGGGTGAAACTCATAATTAATTCCTTAGCAGGTTGGGTTGTTAAGTGGTAATTCCAAAATAAATATATAATACTAAGTATATTCTTAACATAAGAATAAAAAAAAATATTTTACAATTTAATTGAAATTGTATTTTTTTTATATTTTATTTATGGATAGAATTTTATATATTTGATAAATTATTTTGTTGAAAATTTAAGGAGTTGTTTATGGTGGTGGAGGAATTATCTGAGGGTGAAAATGGTCATAATTCAGACCAAAAAAAAATTAAGAAATATTATAGTAATAGTGTTTCAATCATCTAATTGATGGTGGAAATGGATTCAAAACAATAAAAAATTTAAAGGGCACCAAAAATGTTGAAGTTTGATAGCTATAATCTAGATTTACAAAAATTCGTGTAGGAATTTGGATGATTTTCATGGAAAAAAGCACGTTGGTTAGACTAAATTATTTTTTAGCATAATTATTTTTCAAATTTCATTTCCTAAATACTTGTATTTAAATATCAGAATACATGTGAATTATCCATTCCTCATTCAATGTACAGGCTCATTCATTCTATACCCTATTATGAAAGGGATGTGTAAGTTTGTTCATCTTGTTTTTCCCTTTAAAATAAAAATAATAAATTAAAAATTAGTGGAGAAATAATGTAGCTATAATTTAAAAAAATTAATATCTTATAATATAATTATAAGTTTAAAGAATTTGTGAGTAAGATGTTTAAATCTTATAATTTGAGCATTGATAAAATATTTTAATAAGAGTTAATATTAACATATATTAAAAAATATGCTAATAATTAGTCTCATAAAATGTCTCTATGTACATGTTATGTAAAATATTTTAATGTCGATTGCTTATACATTATATATTATTTTAAAAAAATTAAAAAGTTTATTTTGTTTATATATAATCTATTTAATATTCAAAAATAGAAATTAAACAATAACAAATAACACATGATATTTTACATTGTAAAAAATTTTACATGTGAATAAATTTAATCTTTTTGTGCTTATGTTAGATCCATACTTAAAATAAATATATACGAGTTAGAATCAGTGTTATTAGATTCACAATCAATTATAAACTTACATTAATTATCTTGATAGTATTTGATTTGACACCATCTCCTTAAAAAAGAAAATAATATTGTTTTTTTAATGAGTTGATCTTCTACATTGTTTTAAGATGGTTTATTTCAATAGTGTGACTATAGTGGTTAGGTTACTTTCATGATTCTTCTAAATTTAACTGTTCGAAAACCAACCAGAAAAAAACTTTATTTTTTTGATCAAATATCCTAACATATATAAAAATTTATGTTTTATAGTATTATATATTTTAGTTTCTTTTGGTTGATGTAGAAAAGAAAATATATTAAAAATATGTATAGGGATAAGGCTTTTCTTAATCAAAGATCCTAATATATTTAAAAATTATGTTTTATAGTATTATGTATTTTAATATTTTTTTTTGTTGATGTAGAAAATATATGTTTTATAGTATTATGTATTTTAATAGTTTTTGTTGATGTAAAAAAGAAAATATATTAAAAATATGTACAGGGTTTACTTTAAAAAAAAATTCAAAGATATTTAATCTAAATTACAAATGTTATCCTTAAAGATTTTTATAAAATAATTTTTAAAATTTTAAATAAATTAAAAGTATATTTAAAAGAAAATTTCAATTGAAAATCTTGGTAATAAACAATATTATTAACAAAATTTAAGATAAAAATATGTAGAGGAATTTAACAATAAAAAAAATTCGATAGATATTTAATCTATATTACTAATGTTATCCTTTAAAGAGTTTTATAAAAGACTTTTTAAAATTTTAAATAAATTAAATGTAAATTTAAAAGGAAAACTAAATTGAAAAACTTGATAATATACAATATTATTAACAAAATTTAAGGACACTATAAAAACATTGATAAAAATGGGGAGATCTTCCTCAATATCAAAGATACTGTTAGAAAAACATTTGAGAATCCATAATGTTAAAAATTTGAATAATTGCGTCATTCATATTAAAAGAATTTGTTGTGACAACGAATGAAAAAGGATGATTTTAGAACTTGAAACAACAAATGAAAAATAATGATTGTAGAGTTAGAGTATGTTTGTAATATTTACTTGGGTATCTAGAACACGACTACTTTTTAGTGTTTTTCCCTTATACATAAATTAGATATAGAAAATCTTGGAAGAGCTAAGTGGTGATTTTATTTTTTTTATCGTTCTTCAAAAGATTGAGGAAGAAGGTACTCCATTGCTAATTGCTTGTCCACATAGAAATACAATGAATGGATAACAAAATATTTGTAAATGTTTTAGTTAGACAATAGGGAATTATTATCATTCTATTTTTATTTGAATAGAAATTTACTACAATTCATGGATAGTCCACCAAAATACTTTTACGTCTTTGTAATTGAACTTAACAATATAATTGTAAAAGTTTATTCACAACTGGAAGACTTGTTAGAAGAGGAATTTCGCCAAAATTTCGAAGGAAAATAAATGATTAAAACTTTATTGAATTGATGGTTTTCTAAATCATTATATAATGTTTTTTTATAAAATATTTATCACATATTTATTTTCGAACATATCCTTAATTACTTTCAAACTAGATATTTTATCAAATTTTTTTAAATATCCTTGTGATGAAACAAAATATAAAGATTAAACATGTTCTTAAAAGATCATGTACTACTTCTCTACTCTAAAAAACTAGGAGTTGATCTTACACACCATAAAAGAATCACAAAAATCCTAACCACAATTTAAAAACAAAGTAAAAACAAGACACTGAAAATCTCTAATTATATTTTAGAGCTCAAATTTTGCAGTTTCAAATCAAGAACAAAAAACATCTTCACTCAATAAAATACCTACATCATGTATTACGATTGTCTATTTTTCTTCTTTTTACATCACATTTTTTTTTACATAAGGAATACTTTCCCTCAGACATTATACAAAAGTATGGTGGATAGCCTAATGTATTTGACTGCAATTACGCTTGATATAATGTATGTAGTGAGTTTGGTGTCAAATTTCATGGAGACACTCAAAGAGACACATTGGCAAGCAACGAAAATAATTTTTAAGTATGTCAATGGGACAAAGGAGTATGGTGCTTTGTATTCCGCACTAGATTATTTTCGGCTAGTTGGTTACACTGGCAGTGATTGGGCAGGAAGTGTTCATGACAGAAAGAGCACGTCAGGATATGTTTTTCATTTGGCCTCAGGAGCCATCTCATCAGCTTCCAAGAAGCATCCAATAGTATCATTGTCAACAGCAGAAGCTGAGTATGTCGCGACAACAACAACAGTGTGTCAAGAAGTTTGGATTAGAAGGATGTTGTTGGATTTATGTGATAAACAAGATGTCTAGCAACCACTATTTTCTACGATGACAGTTCAGCAATTGCACTGTCAAAGAATTATGTCTTTCAGGATAGAACAAAGAAGATTGATGCTAAATATCATTTCATAAGAGAATTAGTTAACAATGGTGAAATTGCGTTGCGACATTATAGGTAGAGGAACAATTTGCAGACATCTTCACATGGATAAAATTTTTGTTTATCTCATAGATTATTTGTGAATGGTCAATGGCAACATTTTCGATTAAGGAGGAGTGCTAGAAATTAATCTCAACCACTGCAGTAAATGAATTGGCAGCAGCCATACCTCGGTTAATGTTTTGTAGGTTGAAAATTGCATTTTCAAAGAAGGACAAGTTCTACGCAGAATACATAACTCATTCTACAACAGATTAGATAATTAAAGTCAAATAGGAATTTAATGCATGGTTATTAAATGTGTATGCGAAAATATTTAATCCCGAAGTGTTTTTAATTCACGCAACTTCTGTAATGTTTAGAAAGTGATATCTACCCATCCTTTATATTAAATTATGTTTTTCATGAATTAAATGTCTTAGATATATATGTTTAGATTTTACATGTAAAAAAAAAAATATAGAGAGTTGTGTAATGTGCCCAGGTAAGTCTGGAAAGACAAGTGGAGAAAATTGTTGAACAAATTTTGGTGAGCGATTGAAAACACAAGTTACAAGTTTTACTGTGTGTTACTTGGCAACTCTCGTGAATTTAATTCTCTATAAGAAAAGTAGTTTTATTGGTGGAGGATCTATTCCACAACTGTTTGGTATGTATTAAGTAAATTCTGCAACTGTGTGTAAAATTCTGTAAATGTATTGTTTTGGTTAAAATCATTTCCGCAACTCTGTATGAACTCTTGTGTTGAGGGAAAAAAATTTCCCTTGTCCTTTAAAAATTCTAACAAACCTGAATATGTGGAATGAAGGGTTCTAATTTTGCCCAAAAAGAAGTAAGAGTACTGAAAACTACAGTTAGCGTTATCAGGAATTCAGTTGAAAAAATTCAGGTGAAAAGAATTAAAAGATAGTGACGATACCTTTATCATGATCGAGGGTAACGATATCCATAGCCAGCCTCTGAAACATAGAATTAATTGTAGCAATTATTCTAAAATTGTGTAAGGGATTTTAGTAGAAAAATTTGATTAGAGTTCAAGATGACTACAACATACAATTTCAGGTACTCGCTTCCCACATTGTCCGCATCCATCATAATTTGGTTTTTAATTTTACGACGATAGTGATATTCAAATTCCAGTTTAACGAAAATATCAATAAAAAAATAAATATTGTGGTATAATTATGAGGAAATAGAAATTAAGCTTACCATTCTTATTAATGTGGGTTTCATGAAGGATTCAATTATATTAGAATGATCTGGATCGAAATGAAATGCAACACGCTCCGGACATTCTCGCACATCTACTAACGATATTTGGTGACCTACGGTAACTTGTTTATTGCGGAAGAATACATTAAAGTATAATGAGGATTGAAATTGTCGATAATGCATCTGATAACTCTAGCTTCCACCAACACCCGCTTTACGTCATCCATTATTTGGAAAGGTTAATGCAACAACACCTCTAATGAAGAAGAATAATAAAATGGAAGAAGCTTCAGAGGCCGATGAAATCTCCCAACCAATACTTATGGTATTGTTGTATAACAAAAAATATGGAGAGAAGGCGACTTGCGATTTTTAGAGGTTTAAATCATTCGTGGGGAGCCAGAGGAAATGAGAGTCAAAGACTTTAACACAAATGTGGGAGGTTTCAAAAGACGACAAAATATCCCAACCGATACTTATACTATTGTTGTATTACAGAAATGATGGATATAGGGTGGTGTGTGATTTTGAGTGGTTTAAAGCGTTCCCCGAGAGGCGTAGGAAATGAACGTCTCAGCTTCAGCCCAAGTGTGGTGATAACCTAATATAAACTAAGAAATCATGTAATTTTCGAAAGTTCGAGAAATTTTAATTTGTTACAAATAATATTTCCTAAACTCTAGGTCAAACGATGTTTTTACTTTGATATACGATTAAATATTCTCTGGGTTTTGGTGAGCCAAGGTTCTATTCATTCATTGAAAAAAGAGTAAATTCAAGTGGACTATTTTTCACTCATCTGAGCATTACCTCATGCCAGTAGTGCTAAGTGGACTATTCAAAAATCATGAGAAATTAGTTAGTTAGTGTCGAACATAACCCCAACTGCCAATTTGTGGAAAAGATGACAAGAACTTCAATTTTGATTTGAAGGATAAAGGACACAGCAACAACAATTTTGTTTGTTTGATTTCACAGTCAACCTGTGTGTTGATTTTTGTCTTTAAAACCCTTGCAACCCTCTGCATTTTTATAGTAGTCTCTAATTCACAAAATAATGGTTGAACCACGGTACCTTCACGACATAAATGCCCTTGCACCAACCATTTTAAATGTCCCGCTATTTGATTTGAATTTAAACAGTCCATATCATTTTAGTGGACCCATTCATTCCACGTCACATCTCCTCAAGCAATCACACGATCATCGCATGAACCCATCGCTCATGTCATTGGCCATCCAATCCCATGCAAAGAGTGGATCCCACCACTACCATCTCAAACAACTCGTAGCCAATCAAAAGCCTATAACATAATCTCGTGATGACGTCACCACCTCTCTGTGATCACGCAATAGCACTGTCCCACTATCGCCAACTCACTTGCCCTCTGACCATTTGCGCTTCGTCGCAAGCTTTGGACTCCCACTCAGTTGGTGCACCAATCGATGCGATAACCCATCGCATGATATATTGTAATTTTTTTGGTTTAATGTTTTTATCCTATGGTTTTTTATATGTCGCGATGTAATTTCATTTATTAGGCTTAGACTTAGGATATAGGGTTATGTAATGCCGTGGCGATATTTTTTATATTTCATAAAGTTTTTTTTGGACTTAGGTTAATATTTTATTATATGTATTGTAAAATGTTTACAATACATATAGACAACAATGTTTTTTAATGAAGTGTGCGAAAGCAGTGTGAACACTGTGTATACCAATAAGAGCAGAGCACTCAAGAGAGTTGTGTGTGTAGCAGCGTAGTGAAGCAGAGTTTTGTAAAACCAGAACAATGGATCTGAGGATTGTATTAACCATTTTTGTTAATGAAAGATAGTTTGTTTTTGCTTCACTTGCAAGTTTTAATTTTTTTAAATATTTGTGTTGACAGAAGAAATCTATTCATCACTGTGTGTTATGGAATTATCAGAAATTCCAACATGGTATCGGAGCTAGTCTAGGCTCTCAGCAGTTACTGAAAAAGTTGAAGGAAAAGGGAAGAAGAAGACAGTTTGAAGCATTTCTCTAGTAGGGTGAAGGTTTCAGCAAGTCAGTAAGAAAGTTTTTTTTTAAATACAGAGCCAAGATTTATAGTTCTGCAAGTAAAATAATGTTAGCAACTAGCAGAAGCATGAGTATGGGAAATACTCCACTCGCACATTTCAATGGGAAGAACTATGACTATTGGGAAATCATAATGAGAGCCGTGTTTGCATCTCAAGATTTATGGGAGCTAGTTGAAGATGGTCTTGAAGAACCAACATATGAAAAAACATTTAATGCTTTAACACAGGCGGAGTAAGATTTTTTGAAGAGTAATGGAAAGAATGAATCAAAAGCCCTCTTCTATCTCTATAAAAGAGTGCATGAAAGCATATTTCCAAGAATTTCGGGAGAAAAGAAGTCCAAAGAGGCATGGAATAGTCTCCTGACAACCTATCAAGGAATGGAGAAGGTAAATACAACAAAGCTTCAATTAATGAGAAGAGATTTTGAAGTCATTTGCATGAAAGAGTTTGATACAATAGATTCATTATTCACACTATTGATTGGGTTGGTTACTCAAATTAGATCTCATAGAGAGACAATAGAAGAAAGAAGAATAGTGGAGAATTTATTGAGGAGCTTACCCTCAACATTTGATGTGATAGTAAAAACCATTGAAAATACAAAGGATATTGCAATTTTTATTGTTGATGAGCTTCATGCGTCATTGATGGCACATGAACAAAGATTGAGGAGAATAGCAAACACATATTTGGAGTATGCCTTCAAGACCAAGATGTACTTTGGAAGAGGAACAGGTCAAGGTAGATCAAAATATAGAGGAAAAGATAGAGGCAGAAGCCAAAATAGAGGAGGAAGAAACAACCCTACAAATACAAGTGGAAAGGGCAGCAACCAAAGTCAGAATCAAAGCCAAGAAAGAAGCCAACAAGGTGGACAATATCAAGCACATGGAAAAAGGTATAATAAATCCCAACTCTAATGTCATTATTGTAAGTATGGGCACTATGCCAATGAATGTAGGAAGAAACAGAGTGACATCAGTAATAGACCCAGTGCTAATTTTACGAAAAAAACTCCGAGTCAAGAGAATTTGTTTCTAGCATGTAACATGGCTGAAGAAAAGAATGAAGATATATGGTTTCTAGATTCAGGATGTAGCAACCATATCATTGGAAACATCTCTATGATTTCCATGCTAGATGGAAATGTGATGTCTCAAATAACAGTGGGGACAAATTGTAAAGTATTTATCATGGGAAAATGCAGAGTAAGTGTTTTAACAAGAAAAGGAGAAAGGAAATCCATATCAGATGTATACTATGTACCTGGTATGAAGTGTAACTTTTTGAACATTGGACAACTCATTCAGAAATGCTACAATGTATTCTTTTATTATGATGTATGTACCATCATGGACATACCACCAAGCAATCAAAAGATTGTGCAAGTGAAGATGACAAGAAACAGAATGTTTCCTCTCAAGATAAGAGCAGATTTGAAGAAAGGAGCTGCAATGGCCGCAGTGACACAAGATACATTCCAAAAGGAAGAAAAAGATAAAAACTAGTTATAGCACCTGAGATTTTGACATCTCGACTTTGGAGCCCTAAATTTGTTGCACAGAAAAGGTATGGTAAAGGGATTACCATTGATTGAAAAGCCATACAATCTTTGTGAAGGTTGTATCTTGGGAAAACAACACAGAGAAAGATTTCCATCAGGAAAAAGCATAAGGGGAAAGTACCCTTAGAAATAGTCCATTCTGATTTCTGTGGACCAATGAAAACAACATCATTAGTAGACAACCACTATATGCTGACCTTTATTGATGATTACACAAGAAAAACATGGATGTGTTTTGTGAAGTTGAAGAGTGAAGTGTTTGAGAAGTTCTATCGCTTTAAAGCTCTTGTTGAGAATCAAATTAAGTAGCACATAATTTTTTTCACAACTAATAGTGGAGGAGAATATACCTCCAAATATTTTTTGCATTTTTGCAGAGAAAATGGAATTCATAAGAAATTTATAGCGAGGTATACATGACAACAAAATGGAGTTTTTGAAAGGAAATATAGAACCATCATGGACATGGTAAGAAGTATGTTGAACGCAAAACATTTTCCAAATGAATATTGGGCTGACGTTGTACACTGTGCAACATATGTCTTGAATATATGCCCAACAAACAGTGTGATGAATAGAGTTCCGGAAGAAGCATGGAGTAGCATGAAACAATTTTTCACCCACATGAGAGTTTTTGGATGTGTGGCTTATGCACACTTTCCATGTCAGTTAAGGAAGAAGTTGGACAGTAAGGGGGAGAAATGCATATTTGTTGGTTACAGTGATGAATCAAAGGCATAAAAATTGTATAACACATCCACAAAGAATTTTATGATAAGCAAATATGTGTAGTTTATTGAGGAAGAAGCTTGGGATCGAAACATTGAAAAAACAATGAATGTAAAAACCTGTTTGTCTTAACAAGATGATGAGGAAGAAATGGTTGAAAGAAATTCCTCATTAGCAACAACACCTCCACCAACACAAAGACAATAAAGGACACCACAACCCGGAATGAGAACACCTTTGAGAAGTGATGACATTCTTCTCCAAGCACATCACAGGGGTCAGATTTGAGTGCTTCTACAAGCACAAGTTCAGGAAGTGAAAGAAGAACCAGATTCAGAAGTCTGAATGAAATCTATTAGAAAGAGGAAAATAATGAAGGTATGAACTCTTTATTTGCATTATATTTTGATATAGAAGATCCTACACTTTTTGAAGAAGCAGTAAAAGATAAGATATGGATAGATGCTATGGATGAGGAAATTAATGCAATAGAGAAGAACAAAACATGGGAGTTAGTTGATCTACCAATAGGCAAAGAAGTGACTGGAGTAAAATGGGTTTATAAAACCAAAAGCAATGCTAAAGGTAAGATTGAAAGGCACAAGGCTAGACTTGTTGTCAAAAGGCTATAAGTAGCAACAAGGAAGAGTCTATGAGGAAACTTTTGCACCAGTTGCAAGAATGGAAATAGTAAGAGCGGTGTTGTCCATAGTAGCACAACATAAGTGGAAAGTTTATAAAATAGAAGTGAAATCAACATTCCCAAATGGAGTATTGATGGAACATGTTTATGTTTAACAACCTCTAGGCTATGAAAAAAAAGGCAAAAAGCACAAGGTATGCAAATTGAAAAAAGCTCTGTATGGGCTGAAACAACCACCAAGAGCATGGTACAATAGGATAGATGCCTATCTACTAGACAATGTGTTTGAGAAATGTGAAGGAGGACCCACATGATATGTCAAATGAAATGATGGTAAGATGTTGACTTTTGTTTTATATGTTTAAGATGTGATATTCACAGGTAATGATGCTTACCTCATTGAAAATTTTAAGATAGTCATGAAAGAAGAATTTGAGATGATTGATATGGGATTGCTTAGATGATCCTTAGAAATAGAAGTAGAGAAAAATAAAAATAAAATTTTTATTTCTCAAGAAGAATATGTAAAATAATTTCTGGAAATATTTAACATGCGGGATTTCAAAGCAGCAATTACTCCTACAGTGATGGGATTGAAGTTAAGCAAGGGAGACAACATCAATTATTTTGATCCAAGTTTGTATAAAAGCATAGTTGGCAGCCTTATGTATTTGAATGCAACTAGGCTAGATATTATGCATGTTGTAAGTTTAATTTACAGATTCATGGAAAGGCCAAAGGAAACACATTAGCAAGCAACAAAGAGAATTCTAAGGTATGTGAAAGGAACAAAGAGGTATGGTATTTTATACACCTCTTCAGAAAATTTTGAAATAATTGGATATACTGATAGTGATTGGGCTGGAATTATAGATCATAGAAAAATCACCTCTGGATATATTTCTCATATGGGATCAGGAGTCATTTCATGGGCTTCTAAGAAATAACCAATAGTGGCTTTATCAACAGCAGAGGTAGAGTATGTGGCAACTACAGTAGTAGCATGTCAAGTAGTATGGATGAGGAGAATGTTAAGAGATTTGTGTCATGAGTAGGTAAAACGAACAACAATTTGTTGTGATAATAGCCCAGCAATAGCTTTATCCAAGAATTCAGTGTTTCATAAAAGAACAAAAAGCATTTATGCACAGTATCACTACATCATAGAATTGGTGAACAATGGAGAAATTGTTTTAGAGCATTGTAGAATAGAACATTTTGCAAATATTTTAACAAAACCATTGGGGCAGAAAAGTTTTAATTTCCTCAAATAATGTCTAGGAATGCATGATAAAAAAAGTTGTGATTAAGGGGGTGATGCAGATAACCCCAACTTCCAATCTGTGGCAAAGAGGACAAGAACTTCAACTTTGATTTGAAGGATAAAGGACACAACAACAAAAAATTTGTTTGTTTGATTTCACACTCAACCCGTGCATTGATTTCTATCTTTAAAACCCCTACAACCCTCTGAATTTTCATAGTCCTCTCCGATTCAAAAAATCATGGTTGAACCACAATACCTCTGCACCATAAAAGCCCTCACATGAACCATTTTAAATTTTGTGCCATTTTATTTGAATTTAAATAGTCCACATCACTTTGGTGGGCCCCTCTAGTCCATGTCACATCTCCTCAAATAATCATGTGTTCATCTCATGAACTCATCGCTTATGTCAATGGCCATCCAATCCCATGCAAAGAGTGGATCCCACCACTACCATGTCAATCAACTCACATCCAATCAAAAGGATATCTCAAAATCTCATGCCGATGTAACCACCTCTCCAGGATTTGGCAATAGCATTGTCCCACCACTGCCAACTCACTCACCCTCTGAGCAATTGCACTTCTTCACAAGCTTTGGATGCCTAGTTATCCAATGCGCCAATCGACGTGATAAGCTATCACATGATATATTGTAATTTTTTTTGGTTTAATATTTTTAGCCTATGGTTTGTAATATGCCACGATGTAATTTCCTTTGTTAGGCTTAGACTTAGGATATAGGGTTATGTAATGTCACAGTAATAGTTTTTTCTATTTCATAATTTTTTTTTGGACATAGGTTAATATTTTATTATATGTATTGTAAATGTAAATGTTTACAATACATATAGACAACAAGGTTATGTAATGCAGTGTGCGAGAGTAGTGTGAAGACTGTGTATACCAGTAAGATCAGAGTGCTCAAGAGAGTTGTGTGTGTAGCAGTGTAGTGAAGCAGAGTTTTGTAAAACCAGAACAACAAATTCTGAGGATTGTATTAACCATTTTTTTTAATGAAAGACAGTTTTTTTTTTGTTCACCTGAAAGTTTTTTTTTTAAATCTCTGTGTTCACAGAGGGAATTTGTTCCTCACTTAAGGAATTATTATAAATTCCAATAGATATGATGACCTCTCATGGAAATTCTCATAGATGACTGACTTACTTAACACAGTTTAATCCCAAAAATGATATCTTATACATCTATGTCAAAATGTAGCTAGTTTCACCTCGATCAGTTTTGTTGACTACTACTTGCTAGCAACATATTGAAAAAAAGAATTTCAAAACTAGAGGCACAATCCATAAGTTAGTAGGCCAAACACACCAAAATAAAAATAGCATGAGTAGAACACTTGTAACCACGCTCAATAATCATAAGTAATGTAGGCAGATTATCTGGTCCAGTCCCTAGTGGGGGATGGGGACAATAATTGCACTAAACATGCTACTCGAAATGAGCCATCCATGTTTCAAATTTTTCCACCTTCTCAAATAGAAAATTCTGACCACATCATACCACCACATTCCTATCCTTGACATGGCACTAAAAGTAATGTCATTGGTTGACTGTAGCAATGGTAGCTTCATATTATTGCTTCCTAGCCTTATCATGAATTTCCAATTAATCCAGAACAGACTAGACCAGGTCCTAACAAGCCTCATAGGAACGAAACCCACCAAAACTCCTACACGTTGAGAGCAAAATGACCTGCCTCGACCACCTGCTTTGGCACCACGTACTTCACTCCCCTACTTACAATTTATTTTTTCATGCCAAACTTGACCTTCTCTCGAGCCACCCCTACCACCACAGGCCCGCGAGACTGCCCAACCCATGTTAGTAGCTGTTCTACCTCCTCGGACGGAAGGATAAGGAAAATGGTTTGCCACTACCACCTTCAAATTATTATGGCACCCTGCTTGGCTAGAAAAAATTCCGCTCACCTAGGGCTTTGAGTGAGAATTAAGCGATATAGGTCACATTATGAAAGCCGAGGGAAAATCTTCCAAGACAGGAATACCAACAAACAACGTCACCTCCCAACCTACAAAGACACACAACACAACAACATACAACCCCAAATTGGCCAGGAGACTTCGATGATGAGGAACTACTAACCTATTATCTATAGCTTGGGGAATTACAAATGAGACCACAACCATGAAACACACCAAGCAGACCAAAGTCTTAACGATGCCTCTACTAGAGGAAGTGACCAGAAGCCAAGATGCAAGCCAGGAGATAGGACATCCAACCATAAACACACTAAGAACGAACCACACCTAATGACAAGTTGTCATAAACCTCTTCATACGATTTTATCCTCTCAACCCCAATATTTTTTCACCCAGCAGTGGGTCATGAGAGTCCACACAAAAGCTACAGAAATAAGAGACTCTAGAATAATACTGGTTAATGGAAACATTTACACCCATGTAGAATCGCACGGGATCAGGAAAGAGAATTAACTGATAACACACAGAAGGGATCGAGGGTCAACCTGATAACAATACATGATTCATTAAACGTATGAAAAAAACAGGAAAACATACACACAAAAGGGAACATAGCATCTTTGTAGAAAAAATGCAAAGGAGGAGACGACGGCTATGAAATCTCCAACACTCACAAACAAGCCACAGCTTAGAGGAACCTGTTAGACAACAAGAGCTCGATCCTCAAACAACTCAACAAATTGTCACAACATAATGCCAAACCTGGAGATCGACAATCGCCATATCCCAATGGCCCTCACCTAGTCTCAATACCGAAGAGACTAATTGAAACATCGCACACCGCATCATTATTTTCCCCGTACTATAAACGAAATGGGAGGATGAGTTGACCCACCTCCACATCATCCACCAGATGTTCACCGTCATGACACACATGCTAGGGTAGCCTCATTTTTCACCACCCCCATTAGGGAAGTCCCTTCCAAAGCCACTATCATATTGAACTCCTCAAGTTTCAAATTTTGCGAGGTTAAAGTTCAGTTGTTGAGAAATTCCTTACCTTGGTTATCACTATCCAAATTAGATAAACTATCAGAACCCTGATTTCGTTTCTGACCCATGTGCTTCGTGGCTACATAGTCTAAGGAGAAAATATATGATTTTATATGTTGTCCAATAAGCTCAAGTCTCAAACTTTTGATCACCTTATCTCAAGGGGAATCATTAGTAAACTTTTGCAACATAGAAATTGTGATTTGGGAATCGCCAAAGACCCACAATTTAGCCAATCCAATTTCGGAAACAATTTGAAGTCCTTTCTCCAAAGTGATGAATTCAACGAAATTATTGGTAGAGCGGCTGCATGAGGCCACAAAAAGTTTCATGAAGTTCCCTTTATCATTACGAATTAAACCACCAAGGCCAACTAGACAAGGAATTCCATTAGAAGCACCATCAAATTTTAACTTACCAAACCCAGGCGGGGGGAAAAGAAATGTGTCAGGTGAGCTTCCTCTCACGGAGACTAGAGAATATGGGTTAAGAGCCAAGAACTTCAGAATTTCATTCTCCCATCCCTGAAAGTTACACTAAAAATTGTCACCTTGACGTTTTGTTGTCTATATGAGCTCATTATCACTCATAAATTTCTCCTTTGCAAGTCTAAACACATCAGTTCCTAATATCAAGCCTTGAAAATAAGAGAAAAGCTCATAAAAGTCCTTAAAACACTTGTACCAAAATTTCTCTTAGTGTTGCCTGCGGTGCCGCACCTTTTCGCTATAAATCCTGTGGAGCCAAACACACTATTTATTAATTAAGGGTGCAGACCCCTGTAAAGGATAAAAAAAGGTGCAAGTAAAATCTAGAAGCTCAGTTTGAGTCATTTTTGGAAGCTTCTAGAAACATTCCAGCGGTGGAAATTCTGTTCTTTTTAGGTTCATGCATCCCATCAATTAAGGAGCTAACCCCTTGATGTAAGGAACTAATCCCTTGGAAGGAGGATTTTATCCCTTCCTGTATGGAGCTGTAACCTTCTCTCTTCTACTATAAAAATAGGCTTAGGGAATCCTCAAAGGGTTACAATTGATGAGTTCAAGCTTTAGTATTATTGGAGGTGAAGTGTTGTTGAAACTTAGACCCTTTTAGGTGAGATTTCATGTGGGAAATATTACATACCTATATGTATCTCAATTAGAAGAGTGCAAGGCTGGTCAAAGTAAAGGAAATGCCTGTTCCGGACCCCATGAAGGCCTGTATGAAATCAAGGCAGACACGGTTGTAAGGCTCTTATTTATTTAAGTTAATACAAATAAGTCCATTTTTCTCAATAAGATGTCAATTGATTGGTTTATTTTATGGATTCCTTGATCACCATAATAGATATGATTTATGAATATATGCTATGTAGGTGCTATTTGATGTTTTTTTGTTTGTGATTGCAGATCTTTGAAGGCAACTCTTTCGGGTGACTAAAGGACTACTACTACAAACAAGCATTGGATCAAAGGTAAGATCGTCAAGACTTTATAACATTTAATTATTAATCGCGATATATCTAGAGAAAGATATATTTAATTGTTTGTTTGTTGCTAGCTGTCCATAGGACACTTGGGAGGTATGTCTTGTCTGCAAGAACGACTTATCCATCCAACAAATTGGTGACTCCACTAGGGAATGATTAGATTTTTTGTTTTCCTTTTGTTTTTACTTGAGAAAATTATTTTTCTGGTTCTTGATTGATGTATACTGGTTTGGGTGGCTTATTTTAATTTTTCTGTACTTTGAAAAGTTTTGAAAACTTCTATTTTCTTGAACTTTCTGATCTCTACACTTTGCATTCACACATAGTGCGTTCACTCCGCAATTTTCTTGAGTAACCAGGGTGGTACCACACCTATTTACTCTGGAGCCTGTAGACCCTAGGAAAATGTTATGAAAACTTAAAATTTCCTTTTCAGAATTATTCTAGATTTAATTTAGGATTCTTATCATCTACCCAGATCTGTATTTTTCTATCAAAAAGCCTTTTTTATGAGTTTCTTTCAAAAAAAAATTCATCTCATCAATCTCTGTTAAGTTAATTGGGTTTTTTGAGTCTCTTTTTTGAGAAATTCTTAATTTGATTTCCTTTGGTCATTACTTGGAGGTTTGTCTTAGTCTCTTAACAATTTTGCATCTTTTTTCTTTTGTTTTTATGAGCGTTAATCGCCTTTGAGTGTTTTTATTTTTTGATATTTGGAACTCTCACCCAATTTTCTTTACTTACACTTGATTGGTTCTTAGATTACATTAGAATCATCTTTCGTTTGAGAATTCTCTTGCATATATCACATTTGCATAATTAGAATTTTCATTTTCAGAATATGAATGAAAAATGTGCATAGATTACATTTGCATACTTGTCAAAGTGAATTGTGCATAGATTACAATTGCATCATTTACATTATGAAAAAATCAATCATAGATTTAGATCAGTTTTCATTAATTTGAATTTATATGTTTTTATGCTTTTTAAAAAAAAACAAAAATAAAAAAATATGGAATTGATTAGCATTAGTTTTTCTTGATGAAATTAGTTCATTAGAGAATTTGTTATATTTTTTCTTATTGATCATTTTTTTTTGCATTGTTGGAAGTGAATGGAAACTCTCTCCCTAATTTAATTAGGATTCATCGAATTGAAAAAATTACATTATCATATTTGATTTCATTCATTTCATAACACCATTGGTTTCATATCCATTTACCCTTTGAGTAATAACAGCTTAAATAACACAATGCTTAAGTAAAATTCATCCAGTAATTTTTACATTTTTAGGGCTCTTTCCACCAACATAGCTTAGGCTAGTGTCTTGGAATAGGTTTTAGTTAACTCTCCAAGACAGTAAAACAAACATGTAGCTGATCTTGCGTTAGGAAAAATTCCAACTGTTGCATGTATGCTCTGGGAAGCTCCTCCTAAAGGAGTCGAGCACGAGATCATATTCGAGCCAGTGAGGTAATAAATCCTTCCTCATTGGGAACGATAGAATATATAGACATATTAACAATAGTAAACCTCGGATTGAGCATTGTCAAGGAGCCTGGGGTCACTTGTCGGTAAACCTTGGATTATGTCAAGGAGTCTTCAAGGAGATTGAGCTTTGTTACTTTGCCCTTGCGTGTGTGTTGGATCATAAACTGTTTCCCCAAGTATATCTTTTTCTGTTGGTAACCTTAGTGGAGATACTCTATAGGTTTATTTCCCAAGGTGACGGTGGCGGGAAGATCCCGCTGTACCTAGAGCAGACGTCGGCTAGACTCACTTGGACTCTCCAGAGGGTTCTCTTAACTCAAGATGGCATAGTGGAAAAACTTGCACGGGTCTGTTTCATTAAGCAGGTTGTTGAGGTAACTGTTCCAACTGTCATTTCTTAATTAAAATTATACGATGTTGGATTTCATCACCAACTAGTGTTTTTAGTGCGGGAATCTACTATTTGTGTGTGGTTTGACTCCTAGATTTGATAGCGCGTGTTCATTTTTTTTTTTTTTTTTTAGAGGCCATAGGTGTGATTTGTGAATTTCAATTGTTAGGTGTGAATTGTGAATTATTAATTTAGTTTTAAAATAATTAATAAAATTCACTGAAGTTGAATATAATGGCCTGCTTCAGAATGTACCAACCAAGGAACCCCTCTTAATGAAAATCCTAGTAATTTTCCTTGCTTTGGAAATGTTGGTCCTCCTTATATGGCTACATTTTAATTACCTGGATTTACAATAGGTTTACCGATATGGTTATTTTCAACTTTGTTGGCCCCGAATACTCCAATTATTCCACCTCAACTGGATGCTTCACCTCAACAGAGTTCACCATTTCAACATCACCAACCTCATATTGAGCCTTTACCTTCTTCACCCAATATTTCTTCATCCATTTCTTCCTCTTCGCTTGGTAAAATCCTTGATTCTAGTAACCAGGTGGCTAAGAAGAAGAAGAAAGGGAAGAAGAAGAAGAAGAAGCAAGATATGAAAGAAGTCAACTAGTCAACCATGGCTGTAAGTGTTACTAATGTTGAGGTAACCTCCAACATGCATCGTAAACCCAAATTCACTTGCAAGCTTTGTAAGGCTGACCACTTCCTTATCAATTTTCCTGGTATTCCAAAGGTCTTCGAAGTATGGTAAGAAAATTCTCATCAAATTACTATTGATCCATCAAGCAGTGATAGTCAGGTTCCTGGGAAAAGGGTAAAGTTAGGTTTCCTTGTAGGTTATGCAAAGGGAGTCATCAAACTCACATTTTCCCTCACATGGATGAAGCCTCAAAATTGTTGGAAAAACTTACTGTTCCACAGCAAGAACTTCCAACTGGTTACCGTCAACTTTCTCCCAACCTACCGTCAACTAACAGAGTGATTGATCCCATTCTTCCAAGTACAGTCGATCCCATTCTTCCATTGAAGAGTGAAACTCATATCACTCAGTTTGATGATCCATTAGTTGATCAAGTGGTCGATTCAATTTCACATTTGGTCGATCCCATTCTCCCTGTAGAGAGTGAACTTCATACTACTCAGGTTCTTCTTGTTACATCAGATTCCTCTACACTAGGGGGCATTTCACCTGTTCCTACTGAACCCCCTCCAAGTACTCAGGTCTTTTCCTTTGATTGGAATAGACTGACAGAACCCCGTCTTCCTTCCTCTGTCCCTTTCCAAATCATTGTGAAGGCTAGTGGTACAAACATACACCACACACATGTAGATTAAGGTGCTTCTGTTGGTATTTTATCCTCAACTGCTTGGAAAGCTTTGGGTTCCCCTCAGCTTGTGCCTGTTACACAGAATTTGGAAGCTTTTAACAAAACCATTAGTGAACCTTTAGGGATCCTTCCTAAGTAATAATTTAGAAGGTAAAACTATTTGTATTGATCTTATGGTAGTTCGAGGCCCCTTGGATCTCAATTTAATCCTTGGGCAAGACTATGTCTATGCAATGAAAGCTGTCGTATCGACACTCTTTCACGTGATGTATTTCCCTCACAATGGAAACATTGTGAGTGTAAAGCAGCTTTCGTTCGCTAGTCTTGATTTGACTACCAATAATCTGACACCCCCAAAAGTTAATTCTACTAAAGTGGTATCTACCTCGCTGCGAGTTAATTATGTGGCAACTAGTCCCATGTTTTTAGTTACCGATGCAAGCGAGCCTCTCATTGTTTACTCGTCTTCCTTTGACTTAGATCCAGTAACTGACATGGAAAAATCTATAGGATTATTTGAATGCGGTGTTCTTATCCCTTTTGAGTCCCTTGACATGTGTTCCTTCCAGAGAACTATTCTTCCTTTTAATGAATACCTCTTGGAAGCCATGATCAAGGTGTGTCCATTGACATGTGTTTCTTCCAGTTGGAAGCCATGATCAAGTCACTGTGAGGATAGTTTCTTTTACTATGTCAACCTCGTTAAAAAATGAAACATGTAGGTGAGGATAATTCCTTTTAATATGTCAACCTCATTAAAAAATGAATCAGTTTGTCAAGAGCATAGTTCCTTTTCTTGTGTCAAGCTCTTTAAAAAAAATTTTGAAACAAGCTTCCAAGAGGAAAGTTATTTTCCTGTGTCAACGTCGTTAAAAAATGAAACAGATTATTACAAGGATAGTTCCTTTTACCTTGTCAACCTCGTTAAAAAATGAATCAGCTGGTCAGAGGATAGTTCCTATTATTGAGTCAACCTCGTTAAAAAATGAATCAGGTATGAGGATAGTTCCTTTCCTGTGTCAACCTCATTAAAAAATGAATCAGTAGGTAGATTGTGGAGAGTAGATTGATTTATTAGAAATAAGTAGTTTCTGAGGATGGTTCCTGTTAATGAGTCAACCTCATGAAAAAATGAATCAGGTATGAGGATAGTTCTTTTACTCTGTCAACCTCGTTAAAAAATGAAACAAACCCATGAGGACAGTTCTTTTCCTGTGTCAACCTCATTAAAAAATGAATCCGTAGGTTATGTAGGTAGATTAGAAATAGTAGTTTATGAGGATATTTCCTTTTACTATGTCAACCTCTTTAAAAAATGAAACAGGTCACCATGAGGATAGTTCCTTTTACTACGTCAACCTCGTTAAAAAATGAAACCAGTCCCTGATGAGCATAGTTCTTTTCCTTTGTCAAGCTCATTAAAAAATGAAACAAATCCTCTACTAGTCAAAGTCAAGTCTTTCATCTGATGTCGTAAATGAACCTTCATTCCATCCAGATATTAGTAACTAGTAGTTTACTTAGTTGAATGCAATGAAGCTTGGGGTCATGCGCTATAGCAAGTTATGTTTGGGGGGCATCAAAACTTATCTCAAGCATGATTTTTTCTTTGTTTCAAGCTTGTGTAAAAATGAAACAAACCCATTCTCAAGCACAGTTTTCCTATGTTTCAAGCTTGTGTAAAAATAAACCTACTTTCAAGGATAGTTTCCCTACGTTTCAAGCTTGTGTAAAAATGAAAACACTCTCAAGCACAGTTTTTTCTCTGTTTCAAGCTTTTGTAAAAATGAAACCTATCTCGAATCCATTTCAGTTATTATTTTCAAGACTCGTTAAACTCAATAAAATCCCGAGATTATTTTTCTATCTTTCATTCTCGTAAAACACATGAAAATGCAGAGTTATTTATGTCTTCTCCTACTTGTAAATTAAATTGAAAGTCAGCCATATGAGTACATTTTTTTCCCTTTTTCGAACTTGTTAAAACTTACAGAAAAAGAAAAACTACTGAGTATACTTTTATCACTTTTTTGGACTCCTGAAAATTACGAAAAATTGAAACCTTGGAGTTCTCTTTTAAGCCCTTTTCAGACTCTCTAAAAATTAAAATATTGAAGAGTACTTGACTATTCGTACTCGTTAAAGGAAATGAACAATCATCCCTTCAATATAAGTCTACCCCTTTTCTGGACTGAAATGGAATATTTACAAAAAAGGTATGCGTTGACTAATCATGGTCAATAGAGTTCTCTCCCTCATTATTTTATCCTTTTTTGGGCCTCAGAGACTAAAATTACGAAAAAGAACACCCATGGAGTTTTCTTAAGTTTTTTTTTCTGACTCCCTAAAAATGAAAAAACCAAGTTTCTCCTACACTACACTCATTAAAATTTAACAGTAAAGGACCTGTCAATTTTAAACAGGAACAAACCACTTCTTCTTAGGGTTCGATTTAAACTAAGTTGGACTCATCTGAAGGATGAGCTTATAAACAAGAAAATTTTATCCTCCTAAAGCTTGTCAAAAATAAAAAGGTACTTCCCAGAAATGGTGGGGGAAAAAGAGAGAAAAATGAATCAGTTTGTTACATTTTGATTTTCGAAAAATGGTTTACCACTCTTGAACACGACACTTTTTGTCACACTTCTACCTGGTTTGGAAAATACCTTGCCTATCAGTTAATCAAACCAATTGAAGGTCTTCAGCTGGGTTTTGGGTATTAGCTTAGGGCAACTATCACCAAACCATCTGTAGTGTCATTATGCGTTCAAGAGGATAGTCAAACAAACCATTCATATGCAAACATTTGTCTCCATTCACGTTGACCATCCCCGAGTCAATCCTTGCAAAAAATTTCGTCAAAACTTGATCTATGGTTTCGTGTCGTGAGCTTGCTTACGATAGATCACTTTCTATCGACGATAGCTCACAATCTAGTAAGTTGATCTAGAATCTATCAGTACCTTGAAATATGCATGCCTTAATGGCAGGTTTCTAACCTTCGACGACAGGTTGCATCATTGACCTCCGATTGAACGATTCCATGAAATGTTCGACTTCAGATCATTTATTCACATTTCATGGATTGTACTGAGTACTTTGAGAGCCATTTTCATTATTGGTGGTTTCTCTCACACTTGTTAACAGTTCACATCATTGACTAGTAATCAAGTGTTTTCTACCATGTTCGACTTCAACACATTTAATTGCATGGATAGGATCGTACTAGTTCGGGAAGCTTAAATTAAAACCCTGGATCTAGTTTCAACCATCTAGGCTACGAGGAGTTTTATTATTCATTATGCAGTAGACTATTAATTACATATGGATGCGTCCATGCTGTGTCTACACTATTGATGTAATATTAAAATCATTTCTATATCATAACAAGTTTAGTTAGTTTTTTTATCTAAGTATGGGAATGCCTACCTTAGTGATGATATATATATAGATATATATGTTTTGCATTGAATTTTTTTATAGGATTTTGACTAGGGTGTCCACAGGCTGATCCTCGAAATGATAAATTACTTCACTCTTCATCTATTACAGACTTCGCACTTTAGGGGGTAATCTATTACACTGAAAAAATCTCACCTTGATGTTTTGTTGTCCGTATGAGCTCATTCTCACTCATACATTTCTCCCTTGCAAGTCTAAACACATCAGTTCCTAATATCAAGCGTTCAAAATAAGAGAAAAGCTCATAAAAGTCCTTAAAACACTTGTACCACACTTTCTCTTACTGTTTCCTGCGATGCCGCACATTTTTTCTATAAATCCTGTAGAGCCAAATGCATTATTTATTAATTAAGGGTGCAGATCCCTGTAAAAGGTAAAAAAGGTGCAAGTAAAATCTAGAAGCTCAGTTTGATTCATTTTTGGAAGCTTCTAGAAACATTCCATTGGTGTAAAGTCCACTCTTTTCAGGTTCATGCATCCCACCGATTAAGGAGTTAACACCTTGATGTAAGGAACTAATCCCTTTGAAGGAGGATTCTATCCCTTCTTTTATGGAGCTGTAACCACCTCTCTTCCACTATAAAAGGAGGCATAGGGTAGCCTCAAAGGATTACAATTGATGAGTTCAAGCTTTAGTATTACTAGAGGTGAAGTGTTGTTGAAACTTAGACCCTTTTAGTAGAGATTTCATGTGGGAAAGACTACATACATATATGTATCTCGGTTGGAAGAGTGCAAAGCTAGTCAAAGTAAAGGAAACGCCTGTTCCGAACCCCAGGAAGGCCTGTATGACATCAAGGAGGACACGGCTGTAAGGCTCTTCTCTATTTAAGTTAATACAAATAAGTCTATTTTTCTCAATAACTTGTCAATTGATTGGTTTATTTTATGGATTTCTTGATCACCATAATAGATATGATTTATGAATATATGCTATGTAGGTGCTATTGGATGTTTGTTTGTTTGTGATTACAGATCTTCGAAGGCAAATATTTCGAGCGACTAAAAGACTACTACTAAAAAGAAGCGTTGGATAAAAGGTAGGATCATCAAGCCTTTATACCATTTAATTATGAATCATGATCTATCTAGAGAAAGATAGATTTAATTGTTTGTTTGTTTCTAGTTGTTCGTAGCACACTTGGGAGGTTTGTCTTGTCTGCAAGAATGACTTATCTGTCCAACAGTACAACGGCTGCATGAGGCTGCAAAATTTTTCATGAATTTCCCCTTATCATTATGAATTAAACCACGAAGGCCAGATAGACAAGGAAATCCTTTAGAAGCACCATCAAATTTTATCTTAAAAAACCCAGGCAGGGGGAAAAGAAATGCGTTAGGTGAGTTTCCTCTCACGAAGGACACGCGAACATAACTGGAGACTAGAGAATATGGGTTAAGAGCCAAGAACTTTAGAATGTCATTCTCCCTTCCCTCAACCTTCCAATTCTCCTCCTCATCCAGATCTATTAATTTCAAAGATGTATAAAAAATTTCATATCAAAGAGCATAATAACCAAGTAACATGACACACTAAAAATAAGTGGAAATCATAAAGAAACTAGATATCAAAGGCATAAAAATGATTTCATTATGAAGTGTATCCAATGTGGGATAAGTATTTAGGCCCTGATCAAAATGGGGAGGCCTTTTCCATTAAGTGGTAGCAAAGAAATTAATTGCAATCAACTTTAAAAAAAATGACCCTTGTACCTCCATTTTTTGTGATGGCTTGAAATTGGAGACCTTGGCTAGAGAAATGAACTTCATGGTTGTATTATTGGAGAGAAAATGTGCAAAAATGGATATATACTTTTCAAATTATGAAAATAGCACCTCTGGCCCCATAAGGGAATTCTTTCAGTATCAAAATAGATTCCTTGTGCATGTTTCATACCCTCCTGGCCACTCAGGGTTCTGCGCTTCTCTCCTCTGTCAAAGTAGATGAATGGCATGAAATGAGGTTTAAGTAAATTTTTGTGGGCAAACCAACCAATGTGGGTCATTGTCATATTTCCGGTGGTGGAATTTATGATAGGGATAGGAAGGGTTCATGCCTCACTACACCGCAAAGTTGTAGTGGAGCGGTTATATTACACAACATATGTTTTTTAATAGTGATTGGTTTTTTGAATTCTGGGGCTGCCCATTGGAAGGTCGGCTAACATAGGTCGGGCGGGTTCACATGAGACCTCTTGGCACATGGCATCGTTTCATTGAACAGTGCCCAAGTTTCATCGTTGAGGGGTGGCAATGTTGTTGGCTTGCCACCCCAAAATTTTAATTTTAATTTAATTTATATATATATATATATATGTGATTCAAAAATTTCCATCGTTTTTAAGGGTTATTAGAGAGATTAAATAGGTGAAAATTTTTCCCATCCTGGTGGCCAAATTTCGTGCACTTGGACACTACCAAATTCTTTCCTCGTTAGTGAATATCACTTGGCCATGTTTGACCAGAAAATTTACTAGATATCACTTGAGCCTATTAACTGATATCTCAATGTTTTTCACACTGTTGGAGTCATGGCGAAGAGCACTACGATATGGTCCTAGTTTCTCTACCATATGATTACTTTTATTTTTTGGAGCTATTTTCAAGGCCACTTCTCTTTCTGGATGCACCTGGATCATTCCACCCGAATAATGAACTTTTGGAATGCCAAGAACATTATCAGTTAATTGGAAAGAGAGGGAATTTATCCCTCAATTTCACATTTTCCATCCATCAAGCCTTACTTGGATGCATTCCTTTGAAGCCAATATGAAGGGACTCCACGTCTTCCCATCATGAAGCTAATATGAAGGTATTCCATGTCTCCCCATCATGTCGAGAATGCTATCCTCTAGTAGCTTGTCTAAATATTCAGGTGCAAACTTGTCGACTATAGGAACCTGTCCAAACTATTCAATTTCCATGATCAAAGGAAGCTCATAAAGCTTCAAAATTTCAATGCTCACCACTTGTTACATCTGCATGTATGCTAACAAATTGCAATGAAAAGCATGGTCTCCAATATTCTATAATATGGTGAATGGTCCATATCAAATTGGTCTCAATTTCTTTGCCTCCCCTTTGATTCTTTGTTTGCTGATGTGGATCCAAACTTTGTCCCCAACCTGGAATTACTGATCTACTCAGTTCTTATCATGTCAAAATTTGTTCGAGCTTGCCTTTTATCCAACTGCTCCTGCACTGCCTAGTGAATCATATATATCCACTAAAAACAAATTTGTGCATTTCCCATGTCATGTTTCCCACTAGAATCTTGATCTCTCCCAAAGACCATGTTTAAGGGATCATTTGGCAAATAGCCAAAGCATGTATCGAATGGTGAGCTCTGAGTGTATGATTGCACTGCCTAGTTGTATGCACGTTGTATATAAGGAAGTTTCTCATCCCACAACTTGAGATGCTTGAAACAATAGCCCTTGAGTAGGTGTATAACTTTGTGGTTGACAACCTATGTTTGTCTGTGAGTTTTGAACCCCTAAACGACGTTTTTTTAAGGTCCCCAGTAGGCCTATAGCCATAATTAGGCACCTATGGTAAATTTTATATTACTCGAAGATATATTTACAAGAAGGTATTGTACACACCAAATGGAGATAATATGACCAAGTTACGAGGCAAGGAAGTTGGTTTCCTAACTAACCTCAATGCGGCCCACAAACTCTTTGTGTTCCATCTCCTAGGGTTAGGGTTTTCACTATTTACGATTTTCCCTTATTGTGCAATAATAAAAATTCCCTTGAGCCTCATTGTAACATAATTGAGAGGCATGTAGCAACCACATATCTTCTTAGAGATAAGCTACCATCGCATGAGCTAGTTTATTTCCATTTTGTATGTAAGCAAATTTGAGTCCTTCGATATTAATAAAATGAATTTTTATTTCTGTGTCACTTCTGTGTTATGTTTATATTTTTATTCTATTACATTCTTGCATAAGTTCAGATCAATACTACGATATATTTTTCCCATATGGACATGTAGAACATATGGGACAATGCATTAGATCACCATATAACAAGCTAGTCCAACATTCATTGAAGATTTTACTTGATAAATGGGAGAGAAATTAATATTGGTTCTTGATGGATTTTCACAGTATCCATATCATTCTCATTCATGAGCCAACCTAGAATAATCTCTTCACCCACTTGGAATTTAATAATAGCATTTAATGGGATCCCATTCATCGACATTTACCTTGGAAGTGAAACTTATCATTTTGGTTGTGAGAAGTTTCAAACAATTAATAATTCTTCTTTCCCTTATTCTTATGTATTTGAGATAGGAACTCATGCTGCTCATTTCAGCTTGGTCCGATGGAGTCTTAATTGAAAAATTTAGAGTGTTTTTTGAGAATGTAGGTAGGAAAAGCCAACCCAGGTAGAATTTTTCTTGTGCCCTCATTGTGGTTTTCATTTCCTCATAACAATTCCATGCTTTACGCCCTAGGGTAATTTTTCAGGAACATTTGACTAGAAAATGTGTCCATCCATTTTTCACCTATCATATAAGCCACATTCATGGCATAGTGGCTCAAGAAAACTAAATTATGATATGGTTTCCTTATTTCTATTATGAAACTCTAATTCTTTTCATATGAGATACTTCCAAAAAATTACATTCTTGAAAAAATTTTCATCTCTCTTTTCACTAAGAGTGAGCATAATCCCTAATATAAGATGAAGCTTGACCATTTTTTATGAGTACCCCATTTGGCACTCTTCTTACTCCACGTAAGACGTTATCCACAACATTTTGACTTGTTGTTGGTTATAGTAGTACTTTACCCACCTTACAGGGAAACACATTTTTTTATTTGTCATTCATTGGTAGACATCCCGGTTGCAGATACGCACAACATATTGCCAAAAATGTGGTTTCTTAGAGTCCAATTGTGAGTTAAAACCCAAACCACCATATTTAGAGAACTTATTCACCAACTAAGTCACAAGGAAATTACATAGGTATTGAGGGTTCCACTCTCAAAAACATATAGGTGATAATGGAGGTGTAAGATGGGGTTCTTAAAGAGATTCACACCAAAGGTTGTTATAACATGCATGTGTACATTATAGGCATCTATTTTCACATCAATTTCCTCTTAGGCTAAGTAATTGTGAACATAAAGGAAATTAAGGAATATATTATCTTAACGCTAGCTCAAATATAGAGCCACATGATTATAAAGGATCATGAGATTGAGAGGCTGAAGAAACATGTGAGCATTCCTCCCAATCCCAAATGGTCCTATGGAAGAAACAAGGAGATAATCCTTGTCAAAATGATTCAATCATATAAGTATGATGAAATATATTTTTGTTAATTTTTCTTTAGCTCTTTTATGACTTTGTTTCATAGTATAATTGGGAATCGCCTTGGTAACCAAATAGTTAAATCTTTCATTTCAAACATCATTAAAAATATTTTAATATTTTTAAGAAATTAAATATTTGTATATGGCTTGGTTTCCCTAGTGGTAGACTAGAGCATGCTTGAAAAAGAATGAATGTAAATCAATTCTTTTATGTAATGAAAAATTACATCAATGAAAAAAAAACATATATATATATATATATATATATATATATATATATATATATATATATATATATATATATATATATGGAAAATTTCTCTAGAATTTCATTGCATTAATAAGAAAAAATTTACAAAGTGTTCAGTACCAGCTTGCCACAAACAATAATGGTATCACATCATCATATGGGGAGATTGAACCAGAAACTCCCTAAAATAATATTAACCAACAAATATAGAGTTGAAAAAAATAACTCAAAACTAAACAACAACCCACCCAAGTATAAAGTGGATGGTATTACCAATTTCCAAACACCTAAAAGGAGAGAAAATTTAACACCCAAGGGCCAATACTTGCAATTCTTCTATCATGTGTATACCAAAATCATCATGCATCATCAACCTTTAAACAATTTCTGGCTTCCAAAATCTCTAAAGACATGTAGACACCAACACATACAAGTGTCGCACAAGGAAAATAATATCACGCTCATCAAAACTAACAAAATCAAAGCCCATAATGACCTACATGAAGTCTAAGTATAAATATATCACCAATTAGAAACAAATTTAAAATTTTTGAACCTACAAACAAGTCAGAAAGAGTGGTGGGCTTCCAGCATCCATAATTTGTATTAACATAATGTCGTTAGAGACAAGTTTCTGATATTAACAAGAAGTTCAAAATTCTTCGCAGAAATGTAACCTGCAAGCCCTCAATAGAAGTGACAAAAACCTTTGTATAGAAGTGAAAACATATACCAATTGGAAACCTCCACTATATTTTCATACCTAAATATAGATGACGAAAATAAAAAATAAAAAAAACTAGAAGACCATTGAAAGTTAGTCCTCAACAAAGGAGATAATTGTCAAATATTATGCACTTTCTGTTAGGGGATCAATAGGGTCACTAGGCGAGTCAATGAAATATCCTAATTTAGAATCTTAGAGCACAAATATTTCAAACCTAGACAGTATCGAACCTACATTATCCAAGCATAAATTTAAATCTTGAGCATGTATTTAATTTCCTTAAGAGAAAAGAGTAAAAATAATATAGAATATGAAGTTTTTTTCCTTATACTTTTTTATTTAACATTCTAACATGTGGACTCAACATACCCATTAAATTCATCATAGTCAGCATTAATGCAACTTAAGAGTGTTATTTAATAGTAGTAGATTTATATATATATGGAATATAATTTCCATAATCATTATAATGGAGGGTTCGGCTCTGTAAACCATAGGTTACTGATGTTTTTCATGTCATACATTCCTCCATGAGCATACTACTGCTGGCCACTCTTCCTACCAAAAACATTGTTGCTACCTTAGTGGTGGAGAGTGCGTTGAGTCAGGTTGACTAGATTTGGCGTACTGCATGGGGACAAATGCAAAAGGATTTGTGGGCCATGTGTCGTTGGAAGGTGGGTGGGACACAACTTGGAACTAAGAGGTGGTGCCTAAATCATTCTTTGTTCTACCAATAAAGGTTTAAACATGTTTTGGACCATTTTACTGGAGTTTCTACCATTTCAAGCGTTGGGGTTTCGTTTCAATCAAGGGTTTGTAAGCTTCTTTTAGGTTCTATCTCAATTCTCTACAGTTACAACAACCCATTTCAGACTATTTTCACGGGTGTGCCTTCACGTGCTCAGGCCTTTCACATTTTTATAGCTTCCTCTCGTTACTCTCGGTTTCCTGGAGGCAATTAGCGACTTTTATTTGTTCGCTATTTTTTCGGGTCTGACTGTCACTTTTTAGTTTTGTCAGTTTCCTTGGAGGTAGTTAAGGGTACTCTATAGATTTTTCTTCTAGTTCTCCTATAGATTTCTATTTGGGTGGGGTTGCTTTGTGGTGGGGTATTATTGTTGGCCTGGGGTGTGAACATCTCCTGCTATGTTTTTAACCAGGTGGTTTTGGGGTTCAAACCAGTGGAAGCCGTGAGCTTCTGTTTTATCCTTTTTTCTCTCTTGGGCTCTGTAGTTTTTCCCTGTCGATCCTTTTTTCTCGGCCGCATATGTAATGATAGGTAATTTTTTGATGTGGAACCCACAGCAGAATACATTTTTTTTGTCTGGGGCATGGAACCCATTAAGAATAATTTAGCAAGAGTTTCTCTTCTTTCTCGGTCTCATTCAGACAATGGGGTTTGGATAAGCTTAGGTGCACGCGGTGGATGGATTAGCTTCTCTACGGGGTGATATTAAAAAAAACCTTGTTCCTAGGGTTTCTATTAGTCCAATGGCGATTTCTCCCCCAGTTAACAAAAGGTTGTGGACCATTGTGATTTAGTCTACCCATCTAGAAAAGTTAAAAAGAATCAATCCCCAAATCCTCTGTTAATATCTGGAGGCTTGGAGAATGTTGTGTTGGGTGTGGGGGGGAGAATCGTCTATCGGTTCAGGTCAAACTCTCGAGTTTAGGGTCCAGCTATTCCTGGAGATAAAAGGTTGTGTTTCTTTCAGGCACAAGCATATTTTACCCTATATTCACTCAGACAGGAAGGACGTAGCTCTTTTGGAGGGCCTTACTCTAAATGAACTTGTGGGGTAGATCGATCTGGATTGGGGCACAAAGGACTTCTTTTGAAACAACAAAGTTGGAGATTTTAGTGGAGGATTCCCTATTCAGGTGAAGGTGAGTTTTGGTCCAGATGAGATTAACGAGGACTTCCACTGTCAGGGGTAGTGGCTGGATGGTCTTGGGGGGCATACAGAGCTTTTCTTGGCTCCACTACTACAACGAAAAGGGGAGATCCCTTCTCAAGGGGGAAAGAAGATTTTGTCAACAGGTTTAAAATAGAAGGAGTCTTCTGGGGCATTCACAAAATATTCTAAATTCTCTGTAAAAACCAATGGATATTCGGGAAAAATTAGGAAAAAGGGGAAGGTAATAAAGGAGAGCCAGGAGTGTCCAAACCTAGTTTTAAGTGTTGATTTATATTTCGACTGGAAGATGGATGCATATGAGTCAACCTTGGTTGGTAGATATAGAGGTGAGTTATACCTGGAAAAATATATTACTCAATGGATAAACCGTAGATGGGTAGAGGCCCCATATAGAGATTTTGTGGTAATAAATTTATCTAAAGGTTTGTATATGTCCAGTTTAAAGAATTAAGCGAATCTAGAATGGGTTATTTGAAGATAATGGGCCTTTAGCATTGCTCTTATCCTCTTTAAGAAATGGAAACCTCTCTTCGATGCTAATAGAGAAAGGGTGGATGAAATCCTGATATGGGTTCAGTTGCCAGAACTTCCCCCCTACTTCTGGACAATGGAGGTGTTTGGAGGCATCAGGGATAGTCTGGGGTATTTCCTAGAGGTAGATATGTCCTTCCTAGAGACCTGATCCAGGAACACTACACATATTATTGTAAATTTGGCTCTCAGAGATGAACTGATCCCAAAAATCATTCTTAATGCAGAAGGATATGCTATCAAGAAAATGATCAATTATGAACATTTACCATTCAGATGTCACAGTTGCCACAAGTTAGGAAATTTGGCATGGGACTGTCCCCTGGGTTTCTCCAAGAGAAAAAAACATACGAATAGGGCCACTCATGGTCCCTGGATCAGATTTGATGCCCCTGCAAATTTTGAGGAGATGAATGTTAGGATGGAGGTGACACACAGGGGTAATAGCTTTCAGCAGGAGGATGAGGCTCACAAGGAGGAATGGATTATTACTGAAGTAGTGTAGATGTAGAACTTGGCTCCAGTCTAGCCCCAGGAGCAGACAGAGACACCCCCTGTTGATCCGGCATTAGATTTGGTAGGGAACGAAACTGGGAGGCTCACCTTATGTCTAAATTAGATTTATAACTTTCTACGGGTGTGTGGACCATAGAGGAAAAAGAGGATCTGGTTGTTTGTGTGTTGAACGCTAGACCTTATTGATCATAAAATATTTATACTTGCTTTTATTTTCTCCAGTCATGCCATATTTCCTGGAGATTTTTGGACATATATCTGACTTAAAATATATAAATTTGGACTCCAAATACGTCATTATTTATGACTGTATTTTCTTTTTATGATACTCCTACTACTGATTTAGAAATATATTGGATTTATAGATATAATTTTATATATTTAATTAATTTTTAATTTATTTTGTTCAGAGTAGAGGAATTTTTTATAGGGCAGAGGAATTTTTTAGAGGGTAAAAAATGGTTGGAATATGGACAAAAAAAATAATAAATCTTATACTAGGAGTGTTTGAATCATGTTATTGATGGTGGAAATAGATTCAACACTATTAAAAATCTTAAGGGCATCAGAAATATAGAAGTTTTACAACAATAACCTAGATTTAGAATTATTAAAATCTTGTTGAAATTTCCATGATTTTCAGGGCAAATAAGTAGACTCGTTAGACCATTACGAAAATTAATTTTTAACATAATTATTTTTCAAATTTCATTTCCAAAATACATGTATTTCAATATGATAATACATGTTAATTACCATTTCTTCATTGATCCGAGAGGCTCATTCATTCTATAGCCTAGTATTAAAGGGATGTTTAAGTTTGTCAGTCTTATTGTTCTCTTTAAAATAAAAAATAAAAAATAAAAATTAATGATAAAATAATGTGGCCTATAATTAAAAAATGAATATGTTGTAAAGTAATTAGAAATAAAAAAAATGTGTGAGTAAGATGTTTGAATGTTATAATTCGATTATTGATAAACTACTTTTATAGAAGTTAATATTGAGATATATTTAAAAATATGCTAATAATAAAAAAAAATATTTTAATTTGAGTCATAAAATGTCTCTATTTACATGTTTTGTAAAATATTTTAATGTCAATTTCTTATAAATTATATATTATTTTTAAAAAATTATGTAATGAAAAACTATGTTGTGACTCTTGAATTAATTCCAAACTATTATTTTAATTTTGTTTTAAGGAAATATATTATACACTTATTTATTTTAATGAGATTAAATGAATGAAAATGGTTATTTTGTTTTAAATAAAATTAATTATGGAATGTTTTCCATAAAAGGTTGATGAATAAAGTATTCCAAGATCCGAGAATAGTTGGGCCAAAAAACAGTTAAAATAATTACCTTTCCTTTGGGGACAAAAGGTACATCCCGGTGAGGAAAAGGGGTTCTGTGACTAAGGAAATGAGTTAATCCAGACCTGGTGATGACTAGTGGAAACTCATAACTTCCTGAATTCTGGAAAGAAGAGAGTACTTGAATGGGAGTCCTGAGGTCTCAACCTGAATACCATTAAACAACCCTAGTTTGGTGTGGATCACGGGGGGAGACCGGGATGTAATAGCCTCTCTCACGGTAGGGAGGACATCATTAGTAGTCTCCAAAGTGAGATAAGTAAACAATAAGCTTGAAAAGTCATAATTAGGAGAACTGCCTATGAAGTTTTTGTTTAAACTATTTTTTGTAATTTTATTAAAAATATTAGAAGAGGAAATTCTAATGATATTTATTCTATCTTATTAAGGCAATTTCTTACAACCAAGTAGCAGGAAACTTATATATGTTGATTTACATTTTTCTATTAATATGAGATTATTAATAATATGTTGGTAGGAATTATATTTATAAATCGGCTCCAGATAAAGGTTCGTTCATTAGGATGGGGGAAAGTCGGTTATAGACTATAACTGGAAAACACCTTTGACAAATATACAACATAAAACTTGTAATAAACTTGAAAAATGTTTTTTTATTCCAAAGTGTAAAACCTAGATTGAACAGGTCATTTTAATATCTATAATCTATGTTATACACAGAAAAGAGTTATTGATGTAACTCTGAAAGAAATATGGTTTGGACATATGTACAAATTCATTTACAGGATTATGGAAATACACTACCAAAAAGTAGAATAGGGTAAACAAATAAAAAATGTCTTAACTGTTATATTAAAATCTATCTGAAGGGTACAAAGATATGAATATAGAATATAGTAACAATAAATATGTAAAAAAATTCTTGTCTTTAGGAGTACAATTCCCTAGCAGACTAGAAAGATATATGTATAACATTTTTATTAACTGCAAGAAATCATTATAACTATAACATGCAAGAAGATGATTAAAATGTTGTAAATCATCAAATAATCAAACACTGTAATGTAAATATAGATGTTGAACAAATTATACAAATACTGTTATAATTTGGAAGATAAAAATATGTATGGTATAAGACCAAAGGAGAAATTTACATTAAGAACAACTTTGGCATTGGTTCTAAAACAGGTGGTAGACAGAGTCCTTTCACAAATACCAAAACCATATATAGTTAAGAACCCTGTCGGGTCAAGTAAGAACCCTATCGAGTTAAGAAATTTCACTCACGAGATGGACACGAGAAGTCTGTGCATGTAGCCAGTATTAAAGGTCGATTAAATAAATATTACACAAAATATCAACCATTTAAACTAGGGTGAGGCCCAATGTTTATACATTTCCAAATAAAATCTCAGAACCCAACTAGACTATATATATATAACTAAATAGATGTTATGTGAGTTCAGAACTAATAACCATAGAACAATATGGGGAGATCTTGTGAATAATTTGAACCGCCAAGCTCATGTACCTGTGATTGCAAAGAATCTAGCAATTGCAACATCATGGTGAAAAATAATCTTGCAATAAATAGCCAAGGCAAGAATCCTAGGCTTACCTACAAGGGGCACAAAACTGTGTTAGAATATAAATGAAAAACAAACTCTGAAAATCAAGAAATAAAACCCATAAAAAATTATTATGATACGAGGGCTCATCTTCTAAGATACCTTCACCATGAATTCGAGGGAACCCACAATGCAACACTGTGTGGGAACACCCAAAAATTAGTACAACCATAAACACTGTGATGGTGGAGTAAAAAACAAAAAATAATAGTATATGCAGTGGGAATATGAAAATTAAAATAACCTGTAGAATTAGAAGCTGAGAAAGGAAAATAGGCTCTGGAAAACAAACCGTGAAAGTTGAATGAATAGTATCACACCATCACTAAAATCCCAGGGTAAGGAAAATACTGGTAGTAACTCTAGAATTGCAACCAATGAATAAAACAAAAAGAATAGGAAGAGGTAAGAAATAAATAGTTACAGGAACTTAAATTTAAGAACTAAAAGAATACATGGTTATCTTTCCTCATAACAGCCCTCGAATGGAGGATTACCATGATACCTACTGGTAGGGCATCTGTATAGGAAGATTGCGAGTAATGAGAGCTCGAACCAAGGTAGTAGTGTCGAGGGTGGCGGGGAGGTTGCAAAGTAGGCACCTCAAGCCTCGTAAAGGAAAAATGAACAAAGAGGGTATGGTTGGAAGGTCGCTCGATACAATAACCTGATGATCAACAATATCCATCATAGATTTCATATTACCAATCCAAGGGGTGAGGAAATTCCATGTGTCAGAGGGTTGTAATGTCACTCATGTAGAGTAGATATCCATAGCACCAACGAGATAAAATAAAATATTGAACCTTTTAATAATCTATCAGAGGTCAGGCATATATAAATAAATCAAAGTATAATAATTGTACCATAGCTCAACACTTGGATCTAGTGGAATGGATTTGTCAGACTCGTAACCATTGGAATGAAACCCAGATAAGAGCACAGTTACAAGTTATTCAAACTAACAGTTAAAGGTAAGAATCTATAATAAATTTGAATTTAGAAAACAAAGCACAAGCATGTATATGTTATAATGATTTGAACGTTGATAAGGCGTGGACTCAATAAAATCTAATCATTATAAACATAATAAATAGCATTATATTGAAAAATATAAATCATAGTCACATATATAGTACCTATTTATATGTTAATATATCTTAATGTTACAGGATATTAAGAGAAATAGGGATTGAGTAATTAAAAATAATTTTTATTTTTACTATTATGTATATCGATGCTAAAAGTGGCATCAGAGTGACGTTCATACACTAAGACCCAAAAGGGTCACCTAAATAATATATTTGTACGTAAAATTGTGCACAAAAGGTATAAAATGAGAAGGGCATTGACACATGAATCACCCCAGAATTAAGCGGAACCTACACCCCAAACCAATTCAAAAATGAATCTGGAAATGTGGATCCAGCTGAGTGTAGACCAGCACCAGCTGACTAGTAGACTGCTGGAGGAACAACAACATCAAATGAGTATATTATTGAGTATAGTGTAGAAGCTACAGGAAGAGATGGTCAGGGTAATAAGTGGTAATGAAATACTGATGCGAGAACATGAGAGGATACTCAAAAGCTTTTTCGACAAATAGAATCAAGGAATGGTGTAGCCTATTCCTAAGAGGGGCACTCAAGGAGAAAATGAAAGACAATGTCAAATTAATGGAAAAAATGATGACATACTAGAAGGAAGTCATTAAAAACAAATAAATAAGAAAAAAAATTATAATGAAGACGAATCTGGTAAAGCATCCCACCAACAGGAAATAAAGAAACAAAAATTGGAACTTCAGGGTGAATTTCGCAAAATCAAACCACCTACTTTTGATGGGGAATTTGAGGAAGTGGTTGAGGCTTGGTAGATTAATATGAAAAAGGACTTTCAGGTTTATGAATATAATAGTAACCTCAAAGCTTGTTTTAAAATTTATCATTTGAGGGATAAATCTACCCTGTGGTGGGAGGAAGTTAAAAACGTATGAAGTGTCGAAGACCAGAATGTGATGTGGGATGAATTCCAACAATATTTCAAGGAAAAATATTTAACAAAATGTTTCTGTGATGAAAAATATCGGGAATTTCATGACTTAAGACTAGGATAGATGACAATGGATGAATTGATAACCAAGTTTGTGTCATTATTAAGATACATGTCTTACCTAAAAGATGATAAATCTAAATTTTAGTGGTTCTTGAGTAGTCAACCTACTCACATGAAGGAAAGAATTGAATTTCTGAATCCCAGGAAAATGGATGAGGAAATTCGAAAAGCACGAATGTGGTACCAACAGTCCAAGGCAAAAGGAGAGATAAAAAGAAACTAGCTTCCAAATAAGGGACATAAAATTAATTCAAATTATAAAAATACTAGGTCAATTAACTTTAATATTTCTGTAATAAATTTTTTAAGTAATCAGTTTGGAAGAAATCATTAGAGAACAAAATAGCCTACGGAAGAGTGGCCCATAGAGGCTTATAGTAAGCTAGAACATGGGAAAACTCAGAAACCTCCCCTGCAATGCTGGGGGTGTGGTGAGGCCCACTATTACAAGAACTACCCTCAGTGAGGAAGGTATCAAAAAACAACCAACCTCCAAGAAGCTTCTATGGTGGGGGATGTGGCCCGAACAATACCCATAATTAATGCAACTTTAGAAGACCCACAAGAAGAATACCAACCAAAATTGATAGAATTTGAAGGTAAGTTATTCTCATGAAATGTCTCTATTTTGGTTGACCCTCGTTCTAGTTTAGGTTATGTGAACCCTTGAATAGTAGAAAATTGTAATTTAAAAAGCAAGAAATTCAAAACCCCCTCGCTAGTACAATTAGCTAATGGTGCAAAGAGAAGAGTTTGCGCCAAGGTCCCAAACTGTTCTTTGGAAATTGGAGAACAAAAATTAAATTTAGAGCTGAATATTATACCTATGGGATCCTATGACATACTATTAGGCATGGAATAGTTAAAAATACACTTGTCCCTGGTGGATTGTAGGGAAAAGATTATATATTTCAAACCGGGTGATTGTACATGCCTAGAATTACAAGGAATTAAGAAACCCTTACAATCACATCCCATCACGACATCTTAGTTAAGTAAGTGCATCAAAAAAGGATGCAATATTTATGCCATTCAAGTGGGATTTAATAACTCTAAGGAAATGACCCCTATGCTGGAGAATATACCCGTGGTACAAGATTTCATGGATGTATTTCTAGAAAATGTACCCGATTTACCCCTAAAGAGAGACATTGATTTCACTATTGAACTAATGCCTGGTACAACGCTAGTTTCAATAGCACCATACCAGATGAGTGTACCTGAGTTAACATAATTAAAAATGAAACTAGAAGAACTGTTGGATAAGGGATATATCTAACCAAGTGTGTCCCCTTGGGGAGCACCAGTGTTGTTTGTAAAGAAGAAGGATCGAACCATGCGAATGTGCATGGATTACAGGAAGATCAATAAATTGATAGTAAAAAGTAAATATCCATTGCCACGCATAGATGATCAATTTAATCAGGTAGAAAGAGTGATTGTATTTTCAAAAATAGACTTAATATTTGGATATCACCAAATCTGAATCGAAGATGAGTATATTTACAAGACAAATTTTTGCACCCGATATTGGCATTATAAGTTTCTGGTATTACCATTTGGATTACCCAATGCACCAGTAAAATTCATGAGTCTAATGCATGGAATATTTCACCCTTTTCGGAACAAGTTTGTCCTTATAATTATTGGCAACATTTTGATTTATTCCAGAAATATGGAAGAACATGAGGAGAACTTAAGGCTTGTGCTGGAGATGTTTAGGAGACACCAGTTGTATGTCAAGTTCGTCAAATGTGATTTTTTCAAAGAAAAATACAATACATGGGCACGTTATTTCTGTTGAAGGTATATCAGGGGATGCTAAGAAAATCGAAGCTATCATGGAATGGCGAGTACCCCAGAACGTAGCTAATATCCATTCTTTTATGGGATTGGCCAGATATTATAGACATTTCATAGAAGGATTCTCAAAAATCTCCTTTCCTATTACATCCTTGCAGAGGAAGGGAAAAGTGTTCCGATGAACTAGTGAATGTCAGACTAGTTTTGAAAAGTTAAAACACTTGCTAACTACTGCTTTGGCATTGAGGGTAGCTAACCCCAACAAGAAATTTGAAGTTTGCAATAATGCTTGTAATGAAGGAGTAGGAGCAATTCTATCCCAAGAAGGGAGGGTTGTTGCCTATGAGTCAAGAAAATTAAAAGAACACGAACAACGATATTCAACTTATGATTTAGAGTTGAAAGCAATAGTTCATGCACTTAAAGTGTGGAGGCACTACTTATTAGGAAAGATATTTTTGTTGAAGATAGATCACAACAATTTAACCAACTACTTTAAGTAAGCTAATTTGAGCGTTCGTCAAGCAAGGTGGGATGTGTTTTTCAGTGAATTTGATTTTTATATTCAACATGTTAAAGGTAAAGAAAACCATGTGGCCGATGGCTTTAGAAAAAAAACTAGATGTTGTATATGAGCTCTTCTTTAATTAGTTAGAATGTAAATTTCAGGATCAGATAAAGGAAGAATATGAAAAATATCCTGAGTACCAGTTCTTATGGCCGCAAACTGCAGAAATGGAAAGACATGAGAAACCATCACATTATGGAATTAAAGAGGATCATATTTTAACATTTAAAGGAAAGGCATATATTCCAAATAAGATGAGCCCGAAAGAACTGATTTTGAATGAATATCACCGCAATAATTATTTTAGATACCCGGGATATCATAAAATGTTAACAACAATGAGGAAAGTTTATGTCTGGCTCGTTATGCAGAAGAATAATGTTGAATATTTGAATAAATGTCTATAATTTTAATAGGATAAATTCAAGAATAAACATCCAATAGGGCTGTTGTAGCCCATACCGGTGCCTGAATGGAAATGAGAAGTTATATCCTTAGATTTTATCACTGGCCTACCAAGATAAAAAAGACATAATGATTCTATAATGGTGGTGGTTGATAAGTTGAGTAAGTCAACTCAATTTATAAATGTGCAGACACTTATAAAATCGTGCAGATTGCAGATATCTTCATGATAGAAAATGTTAGGTTGCATGGAATCCCAATTTTTTTTTTATCTTAGATAGGGATTCGAAATTCACATAAACCTTCTAGAAGGTGCTATTTAGTGGATTGGGAACTCAAGTTAATTTCAGAATTACTTTCCATCCACAAACGGATGGAAAAATTGAGCGTGTGAATCAAATCCTAGAAGACTTGTTGCACATGCATGTTATGAAGCAACCAATGAAATGGGAAGACCACCTACACCTGGTGGAATTCACGTACAATAATTGTCCATTTGAATCATTATACGAGAGACAATGTCTCACTCCCATTAATTGCAACAGTCCCAAAACTAAGTTAATTCTTGGCCCATAAATGTTAACAGTAATGGAATCAAAAGTGCGAAAGATTAGATAGAACTTGATATCTACTCAAGATCAATAGAAGGTGTTTACAAAAAGAAAGAGAACCTATGGAGAATTTGATGTGGGTGATCATGTCTATGTGATAATAAAACCCAAGAAATGTACTCTAAAGTGGATATATGTGCCAAATTGGATCCCAAGTTCTATGGACCTTTGCAAATTCTGGAAAGGGCAGGTCTTGTGGCCTATCCATCGTCATTACCCAGTCATATTCAGATGCACGGTGTGTGTCACATATCAATTTTGAAATTATATGTTAATAACACGACGCATGTAATACATTGAAAAAAATTTAGATCAAATAAAATTTAATAACAAAATATTAAAAAAAAAAAGAGTTTGTGGTTATTAACTTTAGTCTTTGCTGAATGCAGGTTGAACCAGATGGCTAATTTCTGGTAGAACCTCAACGTATTCTTGATCGGAGAGAAATCATGCTTCGGAGGTGAGCCATCACCCAAGTTAAAGTGCAATGGAAGCACTTTGGTGCAAATGAGGCTACCAGAGAAGTTGAAGGTTTTGTGCGTGAGTCATACCTAGAACTATCTACTGATTTGCAAGGGAACACCGAGGACAGTGTTTACCTCTAGAGGGTGAAGATGTGACAACACGGTTAATTCCAAAATATTGTGTTAATTTTGTTTTAAGGAAAGAGACTATACATTTATTGTTTTAAATGATATTAAATGAATGAAGATGGTTATTATGTTTTTAAATAAAACCAATTATGCAATATTTTACATAAAAGGTTGATGAATAAAGTATTCCAAGGTTTGAGAGAAGTTGGGCCTAAAACCAGTTAAAAAAATTACCTTTCCTCTCGAATAAAAGGTACGCTGGCCAAAGGAGTGTGCGTTTATGTTTCTAAGGAAAGGAGTTAATCCAGAGCTGGTAATGACCAA